>JAGDQP010000331.1:158024-175245 GCA_022664845.1 Lepisma saccharinum
TGTATACGTAGATGAAATAATTGGAGATCACCAATGTGGATTTAGAAGAAATAGATCCACGTTGGACCAGATTTTTGCTTTGAGACAAATTTTGGAGAAGAAATGGGAATACAGTGGGACGGTTCATCAGCTATTCATTGACTTTAAGATAGCATATGATTCTATCAAAAGGGAAAAGTTATACCGTATCCTGATACGATTTGGAATTCCGAAAAAACTGGTTCAACTAGTGAAGATACGTCACCGCGAACCCATAAGCAGAGTACGGATAGGTACGGATCCCGTTCGCAACGGATTGAAACAAGGCGATGCCTTATCACCACTATTGTTTGACTTTGCGTTAGAATATGCGATTTTAAAAATTAAAGGGGACAAAAAGGGACTATCATTGAATGGTTTGAATCAACTGTTCGTATACGCGGATGATGTAGATTTAATAGGGGACGATATAGATGCACTACAAAGCAACGCCGATGCCTTAGTAGAACCGTGCGATGAGATAGCAAACATAGATAAAACAAACTACATGATAACAAGCCGAAACACAATGAATGAAGGAAATAAAAACATAAAAATTAGGGATGAGGTTATAGAGAAAGTAAACAAATTTAAATACTTGGGAGCATACGTAACAAGCAAAAATGAGGTCACGGAAGAAATAAAAAGTCGGTTAATATCGAGCAACGCATGCTTCTATTCAGTCCAAAAACTTCTAACATCGCGATTAATATCAAGGAAATTGAAATTGAAAATATACAGAACGGTTATTCTACCGGTAATACTTTACGGTTGGGAAAGTTGGAGTACGACTCTAGCAGATGAAGATAAATTACGTGTGTTTGAAAATAAGGGTTTCAGAAATATAAACGGGACGAGATGTCTGGAGAATGGAGGAGACTGCATAATGAACAACTTCACGGACTGTACGATTCACCAGATGTAAGAATAAAGAAATCACAACGACTAAGGTGGGCAGGCCATGTAGCTCGGATGGGGAAAAAACTGAGATTATATTCTATCCTGATTGGAAGTCCGGTTGGAAGAAGACCATTGGGAAGACCGAGACGTCACTGGGGAGGACAATATTTGAAGCGATCTTCGAGAAGTAATTGTTCGTGATGAAAACTGGCTTGATGTTGCCCAGGATAGAATCTAATGGCGCAGAGAAACTTAATTTCGAGGCGATTTGAACCCTTCCGTTCAGCGATTTGAACCCTTCCGATTTGAACGCCTTAAGACCTCAGCTAGCCATCTAATTGCGAGAATACGCCTTCGAAATGGATTCTTTTTTCTCGTCACCTACTTGAGAACAACGTTCAAAGATTTCTTGTACATATCTTACTCCTGACGTCTTCTGGTATATTTTTGTCACTGAGAAAAGTTTTCAGGTTTTCTGTTGTAATTTTTAAGTAAACGCAACGCCATAGATTTTAGAGTACAGCTTCGTCTTTCGATAACCTTCACAGAAACAAATAGGGGATAACAAATTTGACTAGTGGCCTTGATGCATTTAAACCTCTCTAAAGCGGTGAGAAATCACTCTTTTAAGTTTGAAGAATAAATTACATTCAAAATCATCGGAATTCCATCTAGAATGAGAACATTTTTTCATTCAAAGCGAGAGCGTTTCCTTGAAAACCTTTCAAATGCGAAGCCAAGGTTCTACCAACTGAGCTGCGGCCGCTCGGTACGTATTAATTGAAACGTTTAAGTATAATTGTTTTAAGTATGAATGCAGTTAATAAACGTATGTCAGTTGCAACTTTACGCAGTTCTATAGAATAGGTGTGCAAAATTGTAATTGTACGGCTTCTTACGTTGGTCTGCTAATCTTAAATTAAAAGAGTGCAAAATTGGCAACACCGTAAGCGCATCTGGTACGTAGAAAGATTAGTATGAGAAAGGAAGATGTGGTTTAAGCGCAAGTGTAAACAATGCCACTTCAATCAGCGCCATTTCAATCGTTATTAATGTCATACTAGACAAGGACACCATTTCATTCAGTCAACAAATATTAGACCATGAGAACAGTTAATGGTATTCAAACACCAATTATTAAAATAAAAACACGAATCGCCATGTCCAGAAATGGTTTCCAATATTTGCATCATTACCCCATTTCATGATGTGTATTTACTGCATTTGATAGAGACTGAATGTAAACTCGTTTCCAGTTGAAAAAATATGATTTTGTTTATCTTTTTTTGTATTTTGAAACTAGTTACGTGATGCTCTTAGTTAACACAGAGATATAATCGAATGTCAAAGTATGACGTACAATTTCGATTTATATATTTATGTTCTTTGGTAATCGAAAACTGTTCATTTCTCTCAAAAGAACAGAAAAAAAGACAATTACAAAATGTAATCCCTCCAATTTAACTTCGTCTGATGTTACAGAAGTAAATTACAAATGATTCTGTGAAAACTTGTAGAGAACAACTCCTTCCCCCTTCCCCCGCTCTGTCCCTATCCTCAACAGATGCTCTCTCTCTCTCCTCCTCCTCCTCCTCCTCCTCTTCACGCATGCACACATACACGTCGTCTCTTGCTCTAACCAACCCTATCTCTCTTTTTTAACACACAGACACATAAACTTGATCAAGTAATTAGTAAACGCAAATCGCAATTTGAGAGGTAATATTCCAAAAACACAAAACTAACGGAAATAAGGCAGAGCTGAAACGGGTCACTGGGTCTATGCTTGGGACCTGGTCTGACCCAGTGACCTGAAAGGAAGGACTGTTTGTATTCTTTTCTTATTATTAGAGTTAGGGTTTTAGCATATTGGCATTTTTTACAAAGGTATATCCATATTCTCTGTTAAAAATATGCGTTCTAGATGTTTTGGGGTGAACTGGTGCAGCTTTTATAGTGCATATTTTTGTTAGGTTAGTGCATATATTTAAGAATGTTACATATAAACGCATAATTCAATTGATGACTGTACATTTTCTACTTTTTAAGTCACAACTTCCTTCCCACAAGGGTATAATTTTTAACTTCACCCTAACGTGGAGTGATCACCTTTTCAAGTTGAAATTACGGAAGTCCCCATCATGAATTTTGGGATAGAGTACAAGTGGGCTATTCCGATCGATTTCGTAGGACGGGTGATTCCAATCGGAAGCAATAACTTTATGACAAATGCTGCCATCTGACGGAGATTGAATACAACGTCAGTTTAAGTGGAGTGACCATCTTCAGTGACGTGTAGGTGTGAGATAACATTATTTCGGAGTCAGGAGCAATTGACAGTAAGTATGACCTTGTAGAACGTGGAGTTACGTTTTTAGAATCACTGTTTGGAAGTAATTTGTGAACACATGTTCCTTGTGGCATGAGTGGGGGTAATATATTCGAAAACAGATATCCTTGTGTGAACAATGTGCAATATGACGCAATTCCGGATGCAGTGTTGCCAACCCAGTGTTCAAAATTATCTATCAATTTCGGTCGAATCCAATCGGTTTTTGCGGGTGATTTCGATCGCTGTAATAAGTAGTTTGTACAAATGTTCCCTTGGAATAGGATATTCCAGCATAAGTAGTACACCGGAAACGTATTTTTCTCGTTGCAGATGGGAAAGTACATCAGGAAAAAGAAAAACGCTGGAGGAAGCCCTTCAAGCCGCACGGGGTAGCTTCGCATTGAAGGCAGCTGCCATATTCCTTATACCACCCTACAGAATAGATTTGCAGAAGCAATGGGTCGTAAACAGAGAAAACGTGAAAATGCTGGGGCTATGCAAGTTTTTACAGCTGATCAAGAGAAAACGTTGAAAGAACACACAATCAGGTTGGCAAAATTCGGGTGTGGTCTTGCAAGAAAGGACATAAGAAAAGCTGCATATGCTTTTGCAGAAGCTAATGACGTCCCTAACAGATTCAGTGCGGCAAAACAAATGGCCGGAAAAGACTGCTTGAAAGCGTTTTCCACCCGTCATCCTGATTTGACCGTTCGTAAACCACAGGGTTTATCGGAAGCTGGATGTGCTGGACTGAACAAAGAAGTAGTAGACCAATATTTCGCTCTCCTGAAAGAACTATTAGAATCACTTAGTTTGTTGAACTCTCCTCAATCGATATACAACTGTGATGAGACTGGTATCCCACTAAATAATCCGACACAGCCCATAAGGGGTCTAAGCAGGTAGCATCTAGAACATGTGTGGAAAGGGGGGGAAATGTTACAATTTTACTTGTACAAATTAGCTTGTACGAATGCCGCTGGAAATTATATCCCTCCCTTTGTTATATTCTAAGGGAAGAAACATCCTTCTGTTGAAATGCAGCTTAGGTTTCCAAATGGAACAAAAGTCACAACCACTGAATCCGGTTGGATAACAGACGCTACGTTTCTTCAATGGCTTAAGCATTTCCAGAGGTTCCGTATTCCCGGTCCGGTCGTTCTAGTGTTGGATGGACACGTTAGTCATAAAAGGCTCGACGCCCTTGACTTCTGTGAGCAAAACAACATTCATGTGTTATGCCTTCCTAGCCATACCACTCAAAGATTACAACCTATGGACAGGGCTTTCTTTAAGCCGCTAAAGAGCTATTCTGCGAAGCCAGCAACAACTTTGTCCATCAGTTACCGCCGTCAGAAAATAGGTCTAGTGGTGCCCGAAAAATTTCAAAGACAACATTTGGTACTATATTTAAAACGGCATGGTTGAAAGCTGCTACACCCGCAAACGCTGAGAGTGCCTTTCGATCAACTGGCATTTTCCCATTCAATCCAGATGTAGTCCATGAACATGAATATCTTCCTTCCTTACGTACCACTCCTGTTGCTGATCCTACCCATACCAGACACGCCGAAACACCGACTCCTTCAACAAGCACTACTTTATCTATTATCGAAGGCATCCCTTGCACATCTGTGAACGAAACACCGCCGGCGGCCATCAGTCCAGCCCTATCATCAGCATGATCAGGTGCGTCATTGAAGGACATTCTTCCATCACCCAAAAGAGGGAACCTGCGAATTTCGCACCCACGACGAACGAAACAAGGTGCCGCCGTCTTGACATCATCACGTCATATTGCTGCACTGAAGTTAAAAATTAGTCAGAAGAGCTTGGTTGCCTTCACAAACGTCAGATCAAAGACACAATCAGGTGAGTCAACGTCGGCTAAGAAAAGGCTTCTATAGCAATCCTTGATGATAAAGACGACGACTCCGATTCCTCGTACCAGCCACCTGCCAAGAAGTCCACATTTGCACCCTTGCAACGGAGACACACACGCGATTTCTGCAACTTTTGCTTATTGCAGTGCACTGATCCACGATGTGCTCAACTTGGGGACTGGATTCAATGCCAAGGGAAAGGACGTGAATGGTATCACGAAGACTGTGTGGGATCTAAGGGGAAAAAGCAATTTATTTGCGGGAAATGTCGAATCTAAAAACTTCTTTGACATTCGATTATCATTTTCTCCTCCAGGTTATAGCACAGCTACGACTGTTAATAGCACATTACATATTGTGTTTGTTTACATGTTCTATGCTATCATTTCTATTTCTTGTGTGTTAGATGCTATCACTTTCATTATTTGTATGTTCTATGATATTTCCATGTAGTATACTTAATATTAAATATAGTAACCTAGCATTTCTAGTTTTGTTTATAGCGATCGAAATCACCCACATGTGTGTCGGAATCAGCCGCCTATGGCTGGTCATTCCGATCGACAACAGGTATTTACAAATCTTTATATATTTAATACGTGACGTGCGCTCTTACCCACTAATCTATCGGGAATTTTGGAGAACATATGAAGGTATGTAATCGTCATTTGTTTTTCTAAATTGCGTTCCTTATATTCAGATGAGAGCTGTTTGTCCCCAAAACGATCGGAATCACCCACCTTTACTCTATTACTTGCGATGGAACTTCATAATGTAATTTGAAACTTGGGGAGGGGGGAGTTCGGCATCCCTTAGGTTTGCAATTTGAATGAGTTTTTTTTTTGTTCGATTTTGCAACCTGTAATATTTCTTTCTCACGGAGAAGAAACGTAGAATTCAAAGCATTCTGCGGGACAAATCCATTGATTTTCGGCACGCGGGACTTTTAGTGCGTTTGCGGGACTATCCCGCAAAAATCGGGACGCGTGGTCACCTTATTCTAACACCAGGGTTAAAACTAGTGAAAAATTACCCCTAATTCAGTTGGAGCAGCATTTATTCAAAAGGTAGAATCAATTGTTACAAAGTATCCAGGATTGCACTTTGTATCGGATGTTAGTCAGGTTCTTCAACTAAAAGGGAATCAGACTCTTCAGGTTTATTAGCAAGTGACATTTCTTCGTTAAAATATTGCCCTCTAACAAGTTGCGAGACGGAAAGAACGAACATTTTCTGTGTTCAAAAATGTGTTAAGTGACACGAAAAAGATGCCAGAAAATTAAAAAAAAAATTCATAGTTCTTCTGCATTGCAACTGTAAAGGTCAGTAACTTTCATTTGGAGTCCAAATGTTATTTCATCGTAAATAGAGGTACAGGTTAGTGTGTTAGTTTTCCTATACTGAATATCAATTCCTTGTATTATATATCAAATTGAGTCGAATTGTTGTTTCAGATAAATAGACGTAGAGTTCTATGTTAAACTTTTACATACAACAATATCGTATTACTTGCAATAAACTTGATCATTAAAGGCGGAATCTGTTATTGCATATTTATTTCTTCATTGCATATTTTAGGGAATATTCTTGCGATTTTAGTGCATGGTTGCATGTATATATTTTGACGTTATTTAGTGCATATCAATCAGAATTCTACTTATTATACACTGTTGCGTTTGAACAGTGTTTCTTTCAGGAGGTGACCGAGACAGGGACTTTATCTACAAAACACAAACAGAAACACAAAAGGTGACCGAGATAGGGATTTTATCTCCAAAACACAAACAGAAACACAGAAGGTGACCGAGACAGGGACTTTATCTCCAAAACATAGACGCTGAAAAGTACCTAATAATATATGGAAATAATCTCGTATCACAGGGGAGAACAAAAACATCCCCAGGGGTGTGCAAATAACCACCGTTTCACGTTACCGTGTGTTCCAAGGTGTTGCCGGGTCACAAAATCAGTGTTGTCAAAGGGTCAAGACCGGGTCACTGGTTTAGTCAGATCACTCCGAACAACACCGGGTCATTCGGGCCATTGGTTTAGGTTTTGAATCAAATCACAGGGTCAATCAGGTCACCTAAGTCCGGATCAGGCCGGATCATCAGGTCACCAAAAGTGATCAGTTTCAGATCTGAACGAATGCTGCAAACCAAAAAGTGTATATAGCTTGTTATTAATAACGTCTTTTTAAAATTAATTTATCTGTCAGAAACGCAAAAGCTCGTCTCATGTCTAATGGATGATATCCCTCCGTGAGCACTCCTTTGGGGTGGAGAGAGAGAGAGGGAAGGTAGAGATTGAGACCGTCGTCTAAGTTCCATGATGAAATTCATCCGGTGAAGCTGAGACAAACTCTGTTAAACTTAGGTGTTATTTACCTCTCATAAATAACCTAGTGTACAGTAAATGTTAAAATGAACACAGAAAAATTGACAGACGCCCTGAGCGGGATTCGAACGTGGTTTTACAGTAGAGCGTTTTAAAAGTTCAGAATTAACATTGCGTATACCTCCACATCAAATAAAGATTTCTTTGTAACAGATGGACTATGCATGCTATCTTCACGCATAATGGCTTCTTAAGAAGGACCTTCAAAAAGCTAACTGATGGAACTTTTATCTCAATTTCGTCAAAACTTGACCAAGCACGTTCTTTTCCTGCGTGTGGTCCTCATATGATGGCGGCAGCAAACACTTGTCCAGCGTCAAGTGAAGCCTTTCTGCGCATGTGCATAAATCACACTCGAACAGAAAACTGAGACCTTCCAATAAGGAAAAAGAAATTACTCGTGTTTTTCGACGACTGCTATCGATAATTGCAAAAACTGACGTTCCTCAAAGAACATTGGCATATTTTTAAAAACAGAGTGCAATAACTCTGAAGGCATCACTCATATTCTTCATAAGTAGCCACACAATCTTCCCCCTCTCAATGGTTGTTTGACTTTTCACAATATTAAATTAAACCATCATAATTTCCTGCGTCCTCCTAACGCTGCTAACCGATTACTGTTTACTTTACATCCGAGGCCATATTACACAAACGGAACCATCTGCAAATACGAAATGCTTCTCAGCCTCTGTCTATGACAAGTATCTATCCATTTTGTTTGTTCTCACTAAATGCCAAATCCTCCAAGTACGTATTTTATCCTCATCTAATCTACAATAACTGCCCATCCTGGTGGGAATTCAGTAACTCCGACCAGTTTTATACATGTAAAAAAATGGTTTATTTAAAAAAAAGAAAGAATTTGTCAATCAATAAGTGAGTTAGTTAGCTTAAAAAAGAAATTAAAAGATTGGGGAAAATGGGAATTGAACCAAGATCTTCTTGCTAATAACGAATTGCTTTAACCAATTAACGGAGGAAGAATACAACAAATTATTAAAAGCGAAAATGAACAAAACCGAATTTTATCAGAAAAAAAAATTGTGAATAAAAGATGTCCTGAAAAATTACCCCAGTAGCAAATACATATTGGACGATATCAATAACGTATGATTTGCTATTTTCATCTATATTTATGGTTATTAGGCACCTACGGCTCAGGCTTGGATAGGGGAGGGGAAAGGTGTCTTCTAGGGAATAAGTTGAAGGTACCATCCCGACATTTCCCTGGTGCGACTAAGGAAAGAAACTGGAAAACGCTCAATCAGGATGGTCGACCGCTGGGATTGAGCCTACGACCTCCCGAAGGTCCATCGATGTTGCTATCCGATATCTGCTAATGGTGAAACAATTTTGTCGATATTGATAGTCATCGCTATTGGAAAGCACAATCTTTCACTAAAAAAAGATAAATATAATTCTTTTAATAAAAGGAATTATGTATATTTTTTTCAGTAGTTGTAGAAGTAAAAATGTGAGCTTGATTATATGCTGTCTTTTTAATTCCATTTCACCTCCTATTCTCTCGTCTTGATGTACAGTTGAAAATTTTGACACCTGTCTGCGGCTGGATTCGAACCTGGAACCTTGTGATTTCTTTTCTATCAGTTTAGCCACTATGCTACGGAGACATCAGTCGAGAGTAACATGTCGATTATGTATTTTATCAACATAGACATGGAATGTGCTGACATAGACGGTATATTCACTTACTTTAATCAGTAATTTTGTCTTACATAGACTCCTTGGAACGTACGTAACGCTCTTCAGAGCGATATTAGTCAATGTCGATCAATACCGCGCAACGACATCTGCAGTGATACTTCTCTAACTTATTATGTTAATTTGCTAAGATTTTTCTTCAATATTTTTTTCAACATGTTTCTTCAGTTTCTAGAATAACACTGCACGTGGAAATATCATACCACAACAATGACGACGATCGATGTTAATCCAAAATAGCCAGCCATGATGAAGATCCGAGTTATTGATCCGATATCTGTCCGTTATCCTTCTATTGCTAGGGAAAGCAAGCACGCAGGAAGTGGTCCAACAAATTAATCTTCAGAAAACGACCAACTCTGAAATCAACCAACTATATTGAAGTATCTGAATTTGTAATCTGAAATCAGTTTCTTCTTTCCACGCAATTGTTTACACGAAAGCCTGTTGTATAGACTGAGTGCATAAAGTGCAAAGATACCATAAAGTAAGGTTGTAGCCTTGCCAAACTGAAAGCGACATATATGCTACGTACTGAGAGATATACATTACATAATTTGCACGACATTCCAAACCAAGCATATTGTATTAATACAAAATGCCAAAATGAGTGAAAAACAAGTGTATTTACAAGAAGAAAAAATATGAGTAAATAAGAAGTGTAACACAAACGAAGAAGTTTAGAACGTGACGTCTCACACGAGGGACAAAGAAACGGTCCGTGATATTTAGCGGTGATTCCAACACACTCTTCATGAACGTACTTGCTACACGACACGCAAAGATGCATGTCTGCAACCTTGTCTGCATGACAAAGGTAACAAAACCAAGATTCATAAGACTTGGAACAACCTCAGTGTCTGTTCTTCAGGACTATTAGAAGCAGTTGTTGAAATTATGGTCGTTTTAAACGTGATGACACTTGCTTTGTTTTGGTTTTAAGCTTTTTATTCATTGTATTGGGATTGATAGCTTCCTTATTACCTGGCATTATCTTCGTTTTAATTACTAAACATTATGATGATTAGTGTTCAGTACAAACATTTATAATACCCAAATCTTTAATTTTAAATAGTTATAACTGCATTTTACCCAATATGGCGGTGGGTCATATTGCGCACGATTGACCTCTTTACTTTTTCTGGCGTCTGCTAGTTACACAATGCAATACATTGCGTCACACACAATTTGTGCTCACGTATGCTCACATAGCTTCATTATCTATGCATTATACTGATTAGGTTTTCAACAATAGATACTGAAACGAAACATTACTTACTTTCCTAAAATAACAGCACAATATTTTCTTGCTCAATGTGCCACTTCAACTGGAGCTGCTGCACCTCACGCCACTCGTAAACAAATGAATCGCGCAAATATGCTTTTCTCTTGTCATGAGGATATAATTTTCGCTGACAGCTGCAGAGTTCTGGGGGGTGGGCCATATTGGGGACCTGGGCCATATTCGGTACACTTACCTTATAATGAGGTAAAAACAGAAAAATGCTTTGGCGATAAAGTTCCCACCGAAAATCAACTGTTTTTATTACGTCATTCCATAGTAAATTTTTTTCTCTTTCCTATGGTACAAGTCTCATATCTGCATCTGGTGTTCCTTTTGAGATATTCACGGTATTATGTTGCAAGGGGAACACCATATCAATAGCTTATTTTTTCATCGTCATAAACCGATATCTCCAAAATTATTGGCTCTACCACAATTTTGTTATCAAATTTGAATTCTCTGATAAATTTTACATCAGAAACACCTAATCTTGTCTTTTTTTTTTCAATTCATAAAGCATGAGTTCAAAAAATAAAATTTAAATGGGTGTGTCTCCGTAAAGTGCCGGTAGCGACAACATTTGAGGATAAAACATGCCAACATTGAAGCGCTGTAACCCTTGACACAGTTGGTTTAGAAATTTGTAACTAGGAATTTATACTAAGAACCCTTCCAAGAATGAATGTGCCAAATTTAATCAAAATCGGAAACTATGGGTGACGTGACCTGCCAGAAATGGCATGGAATGACCCTGCATTTAAGCATTAGGAAATTTATTAAAAGCAGAGACCATGGCTACGTGGATTGGGATACTGAAAGCTAGGATCTATATAAACCAGTGGCGCGATGTGTGCAAGGGTCACGGTGCGTCCGAAGGGAGCTGGGCGGGGTGTTCCGCAGGGGGTGCAGTCCCCGGTTAGCGGTGGGCATTCGCGAAAGTGCTGATTTCCCAATCCCTAAGGTGAGGTTCGGTTATGTATCTTTACATTTTCCGTTTCGATATCCTGGGATCTTACTGCGGCGATGGCCATGTCTTGTGCTATGTGGGTATGTGCTTCTCTACAGTGGCAACACTAGCGGCAAAATATATTAACACAATTCTATACATCCAGCTTGAACCAAACTTGTGATATCAAGTCGATCTAATGCATTAAACTTGGATCAAGCTTGTTACGTAAATCTTAATTACACGAGCAAAAAAATAAATAAATAAATAAAATTGAGAATCAAACATGTCATAAGCTTGAATCTTATGTGGGGAAAATATCACAAAAGGAAGTTTGTAGCAGTAGAAGATAAGTCAGGGTCTGTGTGAACCCAAATCTGAAAATCGCCTCACTTCGTACTTCAGTTAAGGCGCTAGCCTGTGTTAGGCCGGCCTTTCATGTACGCGCTAGTTACGTACTGTGCTTGCTACTTCTATGAGTAGCCAGTACAAATACTTAAAGACGAGTTTTCAATTGACTACTCAGCCAAATTGCAAGCGAAGCACGTGGCGAACGCGTGCATGAAAAGCCGGCCTTACAGACCGATGAATAGATGGACACTGAAATTAAAATAGGATTCACGGGAGGTGACGCTCAAAATAGAAGTGAAACGAGTATATTAGTTTTGCAGTAAAAGAATTTCACTTAAAGTTGTTTTAACTGAAATCCACAAACGTAAAATAGTATAAAAGAGTGTTTCATATTGTTTTGTTTTTCAACCTGAAGCACATAAAACCAATTAGGTGCACCTGGTAAATTGAATTTTCTCCCCACACCCCACACCCCGTCCAACTCTGTATCCCTTATCCAATCCCCACATCCCCAGCTACAGCGCAAGAGATGTTATTGCAACTAAAGTATGTAATTTTCACGATGGGGATTGTTATTATTACTTCTGTTCCTTTTGTTTGTTTTCGTCACAAAAGCATTATTGTTTTTCTTCTGTTGCTTTGTTTCATAAATTTTTTAAAAAAAAAACACTGTTTTTATCCTACTTCGTCTGTCTGTTGCTATGACAACCATTAGATTGAAGTAGAAGTTCTAAGTTTCTTCTCCTAGATAAATACACAGCCTCCAGTGTTATTACGCATATATTGCGGTATGATTATTTTTAGATATTCGTGGATTATTTCTCTTCACAACATTTAGCTAAAGGGGAACATGGGGCAGAATGGGGTATTTTACGTTTAACTCTAAATAACTACTAATATATGTATGTATGAAGGGAGATTTACAAGTTGACACAGGTACATGGTTGTACTATTACCTTAACCACGTACAACAATGGGAAATCGATAAAAGTGGTGTGCTCCACTGTGCTCTGATTTTACAAGACAATGCAATTTACCCCGTTCCACTCCGCAGGTGGGGTATAATGAAGTATTGTAGGTTAATTGTTATATATACAGATGCTTATCAGAATAATGGAAACACCTGAACGAAAGTGCAACTTACCAGATTAATATGGTGTCGGGCCACCTTTCGCCTTCAGAACAGCCTTGATGCGACGTGGGATGGAGGCATAGAGGTCGTGAATGGTAGCAAGTGGAATATTACACCATTCCTCGTGCAGGGCATCGGCCAGTTCTGTGAGAGAGGATGGAGGTGGAAATCGTCGCCGGAGTCGTGTTTCCAAGATGGACCACAGATGTTCAATTATGTTGAGATCTGGGGGTTGGGCGGGCCAGGGGAGGTGTTGAACTTCATCCCGATGTTCCTCAAACCACGCTGCAACATCTCCAGCTGTGTGAATGGGTGCATTATCATCCTGGAATATGGCGTCATTGTCCGGGAACAACATCCGGACCATAGGATGCAAGTGGTCTCCTAAAATTGCGACATAATCGTTGGCAGTGATGCGTCCGCGAAGTGTGACCACAGGACCCAATGAAAACCATGATATTGCGGCCAACAGCATCACCGTGCCGCCACCATGTTTCACAGTTGGGTGGAGACACTGCAGATCATACGCTTCTTTGGGCGTTCTCCACACATAAACACGGCCCGTGGTTTGGAATAGGGTGAATGGTGACTCATCCGACCATACCACACGTTTCCAGTCGTCAACGGTCCAAGTTGCATGGTCGCGGCACCATTTGCGGCGTGCTAAAGCGTTCTGGTCCCTGATGAGAGGTTTGGCCCGTGCAACACGACCCCGTAAGTTCATGTCATGTAATTCGCGGCGGACTGTGATTGTCGAAACAGGTTGGGGGAGGTGCTGATTGAGTTCCTCCGTCACTTGCGCCGCAGTGGCACGACGGTTCCGCGTGACAATGCGCTTTAATACCCGGCGTGCCCTGTCACTGATGCTTTTCTTCCGCCCACTGTTCCGCTTCCCCGATGTGGTTTTCCCGTGTGTTGTGTAGGCCGTCATCACCTTCGACACTGTCCCTGGCGACACACCTAACACACTAGCCACTACCGTCACACTCACTCCACATAACCGCGCACCAACAATTTGCCCTCTTTGAAACTCTGAGAGGTCTCCCATTTTACACTACCTCCGTCTGCTGCAGCCACTGCACACTCCTGTTCCACGACGCCTGACGTAGTATGGAAACCGACCTAACACACCACCACCAGCAGTCCGGCGCTGCGGTCGCCACGACACCACTGCCAACCCATACATCTGACGTGTTGCCAACTACAGGTGTTTCCATTATTCTGATAAGCATCTGTATATGAAACTCATAGTTCACAAAGAAACTTAATATTCTCACATCACTTTTTACACCTGCACATGAGTTGTGTGCCAACCTCCTACAAAGAACGCATTGAATCCATTCTTCACTTGAGGTAGATTACAAGTCTTCATTGTAAAGAAATATTACGCTTTTATTGCTATCTTTCTCTGATTCAAGCCACATCCCAGGTTAATTATCAATATGAACAAATTTCTTAGCTTCTATAGACGAGACTTACTGTTTTTTGTTAATATGGGTTCCAAAACACCCTGCCCAATAAAACCCCACCCAGATAGAATACGGCACACTGCAAATGCCCAGATGGTACCTTCAATTCAGACTTGGTCGATTCCTTCCTCCATCCTTTCCCGTACCCTATACGAGCCTGAGCTATAGATGCCTAAAGCCTTAAATAAATTCCAACAAACAAAACCTTGACGCTTCCTTCTTCATCAATATCTGTAGAATGTGTGTTGGTGTGAGCCATACGCCTATTCGTCTAAGAAATGAAATACAATAACATCTCAGCTCTGAATAGTTTAAATGTTCAGTTCAAAAGTATGAGGAAAAATAAATGATAAAAAGTTAGTGAGAATTGGAAGTACTATTTGAAATCTAATTTGTGAATGCATGTTAGATTAACACGATCCTAGTTCAAATTTTAAATCTGGCGTGGAAAACGACCACGGTCATCAGTCTTTGGATCACAATTCACAAGATTCCTTATTTGATCGCAGGATGGACATGAATATTGGGTTCAGCTTTCAACTTACGAACTTACACGCAAACATACTGATGGGGCAGGGATTTTTGTTTCAGATTTTTCTTTAGTTCACAATGGTTCATAGTGTCCTCAAATCTTACAACGGGAATTTAACTCATTTACCGACGTCATGCAATGAGGAAATTTTGCACTGCAACTAAGTCTGAAGACAATACAATATTCCATTGTTACTTTCATATAATAATAATAAATTACACGCCATATTCGATCCACTACTGGATGAGGCCTCTCAACGTAGGGAGGAAATTGGTCTACTGTTCCCACGCTGACCAGACGGGTTGGGAGAGGAGAGCCTAAGCTCGCACTGTGATCACCACTAACTTTTATTCATAGCAGCTCCCCAATTGCATCACGATGCTGGGTAGGCACTGTTCCAGACCCACACGTCTTGAAAAAGATCCTTGGCAGCGCCGGAGATCGAACCCGGTACCCCTCAATCCGTAGTCAGCAATGCTAACCACTATACAAACGGGGTGGTCGTTACTTTCATATATTTCTATATATTTTTGTATCTTAAAAGTATATATATTTATTTTAATATAGATTTCTTTACCTTAAATAAATACTAGCCTGCAACGATGTTGCGTTTCACTGGTTGCAGAACACTGTAGGATTTGGCTCACAAAACATTAGCTTGAGAGAAAGTATCCGAACATCAAAGTACTCGAAAAAAAAAAATTAAAATAACTTTTTTAACACACTTTTCTTAAACAATTCGTACTAAAAAGTAAAAAATAATTTTGTTTATTCATGAATAAAAAGGAAGCCAAATCAAGAATTTATAAAGTGACTGTATATGAGAGAGACTTGTGACGGACAGGTAATTCGCCCTCACATGATTATAATAACATTTAGTGCAGTTGGATATTCTTAAAGTATTTTTATATTCCGACACGCATTGATATCGTCGCATGCATGAAGAGACGCTTGAGTCAACGCCCGGCGTATGTTTGTGTCAGTGCTGGACAATTCTGCCCGAGAGAGCTGGCAACATTGCATCGTCCGATACAGCAGAAGACATTGCGCGCTGCACGGGAGAGGAAACATTAAATGTGCGTCAGCGACAAAAAACTCTCATTGTACAAGTGTAATTACTTATATATACAAAACGTATAGTGCAAAAGGATCAGTAAGTTCCAAGGATTTACAGGAATACAAAAACAGGACGAAAAGCTGGGATACTTATCGCCTAGGAATAAGTAACGTATACCTCGTTTTGCTGGACGACTTGTACGCCGCACTGAAGGTAACCCTTTTCGTTTCTCTTAATTATAGACAACCTGTTGAAATCTAATTACATATTTGCAGTGACTATTTGCAAGCTTAAGAAGGGATGCTATATTTTCTTGTGTCGAGTGAAATGACATCGGATTATGTGTAGCATCGTTGCATCAGTTACATGTCGTCAACAGTGCTTTTGGAAACAAAAAAGAAGTCACGTGATTAAACGCGGATTGTTGATGCTCGGACGCTATTGTTAACGTCGTCGTCGATTATCCGATATGCGTTTCTACCTTGCCTTCGTTTAGATAGTTTTTCTGTGGGCAATAACTAAAGAAATACAATTCAACTAAATAAAGGATCCTATTATTCTTTTTGGTATATTTAGTTTTGAGTCGTAGTAGTAGTACGGTTTACTTGTGTTATGTTGTTGAATTACAAAATAGTAGAGCAAATCTAGACAACATTATTCATCAGTACAAATTCGAATGCATTACCAGCTTATGAAATAAAGTAAGTCGTAACTGGCTAGCATTCCTTGAACTCGAAAGTAAATAAATAAAAATCAATGTAAACGCAAGAATTGTAAGGAAAAAAAAAGTTTTGTACGGAACCTAAGTAGTCAGTTCAAAACTCCTGTTTTATAAAAAAGATACTAACAGCGTAAATTATGTAATACTATGATACAATAGAATTACTCGCGCGGTACAAGTACATTGAACTGTAGTAATATTAGAGGAAACCTAACTCGTAAAAGTAAAGATAATACTATTAAAAAGATTGTGATACAAGTCGCATACAATTTCTTTAAACTGTCAGGACGTCTGCTAAAGCGACACTTGAAATATAAGATAACAATTCTTGATCAGTGCCTATCGGGTATAGGTCAACAAAGCACGTTCAGAGATTAAAGCCGAATGTCGAGAAATTTAATTGTACTCCGTCAACTAATGTGAAGTACAACCTTGTTACTTGTTAATGAAAAATAAATATTGTTGTGTATGTT
>JAGDQP010000332.1:0-68300 GCA_022664845.1 Lepisma saccharinum
TGCCAAACAGAAACGAAAGGGAGCATTTATTCACCAGTAGTAAGGGAAATGATTAATGTTCTTATTAAAAAGAGATAAGTTAAACTCGGCGTTCATTAACCCCAGGCCAATGGTCCAACGCCCTGGAACCTACGATAGCCGGGCAACTGCATGATAACGCCTTCAAAGGGACCGTCAGGTACTTAAGAAGAACGTTCAAAGATGTTTATTGTAATATCTTCCTCCTTACGTCTTGTGGTATATTGTTGTCATTGAGAACATTTGAAGCGCGGTTAGAGGATAAAGATGTCATGTTACATTTTTCCTTCCATCTTCTTCCACAAACAAACTCGTTTGTCTGTGTAACATATCTCCTTCATTGTTTCTGAATCTCATTATTCAGACGAGGAATAACTTAAATGGGGTGTTGTAGAGCAAGAATAACACTCATCCACCACCAGAACTCATTCTTTCGAAAAATGTAACATGACACTTTTATCCTCTAACCACTTCATTTATCAGGTCTTCTGTTGTCATTTAAAAACGAATAACTTCACACTTCGAGATAAAAAAGTGGCTGATAACAAACTTAACTAGTATCCATGCTGCATTGTGAACCAATCTATAATGATGATAAATCTTTCTTTCAATTTTGAAGAATAAATGACATCAGTTAAGCATCATATTTGAATCTAAAATCATCAAATTTGAATCATTTTGTATCCAAAGTGATAGTGTTTCGTTACAAAACACTATTGTCCATGGAAATACAATATTTTTTTTTCTATGAAAATACTTTCTTGTCGAAGAAAGAGTTAAAATTTCACTGTTTAATGTGTACCTCCACTCGTTTGAAGAATCTTTCAGGGGTAAACGTAACACAAATGCAGGTGTACAAACTTAAAAGTATGCAGACGGAGGATGACATGAAAATACTTTAATAAAATGAATAAAGTCAATTAGCAAAACAGATTATGGTTGTCTTCTTTTCTGTAAACTAGTTGCTACAAATATGTAATCTTCGAGGACCAATTTAAAATGAAACAGAAATAAACTGAGGTTGATTCACATACACCACATCTATTTATTGACTTGAATTAAAACCCGGAAAATAAAGTGGGAATATTTTTCTATGCGAGTAGTTGTAAGGAATGAAACTATTTTTAACTACTCATTGGCATATAAGACAATCGAATCTGCTTAATCGTAGTTCATGAAGCACATAACTTTTATTTTCTTATCGTGCGAATTGTGATATGAAAAGTTTCAAATAAAATTCCGGGGGCAGGGGGCAACTGCCCCTCCCTGCCCCCTAAATGACGGGCCTGGTGGTTCCTTCATTTATGACATCAATAGTATCTTGTAATATATGTATATACGAGGGTTGGGGAGTAAGTCATGGTAACATATTAATATTTCTACAATCGAAGAATGTATAAAAATGTGTTATACACAAATGAAAAGTAACAATAATGGATATTTTGTTGGTAGGAATCGTGAAAGAAAATCCAAGGAAGCCTGTAACATACACATGTAATAAAGGTAATGTTAAAAAAAACTCGTCTCATTATGATAAACCCTCAAAATAATCTCCCGCACTGTCCACAGCACGCTGTCATCAATGTTACAAATACTTGTCTGGTTATGATAAACCTTCATAATAATTTCCCGCATAGTCCACAACACACTGCCAGTGATGTAGAAGACGTGGAATGCCAACGGCAGCACCATCCTCTGCACCATGCCTGAAGCGGGTGATATGTTGGCGGACAGCATTATCAATGTCCAGGCGGTTCTCAAATCGTCTACCACGCAATTTTATCTTCACTTTGGAGATGGGGTCAAAATCACACGGTGACAAATCGGTGAATACGCTGGGTGCTCTAACTCTTCTCATCTCCATGGGCGCAGTAGGTCCAATACTCAAGCTGCGTTATGTGGCTTTGCATTATCGAGCAGTATGATTGAATTATGCAGTAGACTGGACGGTTCTCTCTAATGGCATGTAGTAGGTGTTGCTGCAGGAAGTCATTGTGACTGTGTAGTAGGTGTCGCTGATGTGACTGTGGTTCCATGAGGAACTAAGTGACAAACTAATATTCACCTTGTGTAATATGCTACAATCACATCAATCGTGTAGGCGAGGGATTCGCCCGAAACTTCTGCCAACGTGGTTATCTTGGATGTCTCCACTTTGAGGACTGTGATTTGAACTCAGGTTCATACGGTCTGGCCCAGAATGCATCAATAACGGTGATCCTGGAAAAAAATGTTTGCCGTCATTCTCATAGTGCTGTATGTGATCGGAACAAACTGCATATCGTGTCTACGTTTGAATCTCCGTGAGGGCATGTGGAACCTATTTCGACGGAACTTTACATAGATTCAGATCATGTGTCAAAATTTTATGAATGGTATGCTTCTCAATCCCAGTCTCCGTCTCTAATTCACGGAGCGTCCGTCGTTTCTCGTTCTCCGACAGATATTCTAACACGGCACATGATATATCGGTCCGAGTTGACCATTTAATGTATCTGGTTGCTTGGCGTTCTCGCTGAAAAGCTACTACCCATCTTGCGACAATTCGATATGTCAGAGCATTATTCCCTAACGCTTCTACCAATTCTAGGTGACACGCGCATTTTTCTTCCGGAGAACGGCCACTTGGATGTGCGATCGCTGTTCCACTCTGGTCACTTCCATTATTAGTGCAGGATCCTCAGAGGGGACGACCGTTGCACAATGGTGTATAGAGAGTTTGACTTCAGATCATGTTCGACTTCAGAGTTTTCATTGATGCCTAAGTATGAATTTTACCTAGGGCAACCCGCAGAACTTCTGTGATTAAACAGTATTCCAAATATATAGCTCCGATTATCCGTTGTTTATTTATTGACTGATAATACCTTACAATCTGTATTGATTTCTTTCTTCGGTGGAGGTTAATTTTTTTGACCAAGATATATTTATAATTTATCGTTGTATATATCGTATGAGCTCCTGCGTAGCCTAATCGGTAGCGCGCTCGACTTCAGTGCGAGCGGTCCCGGGTTCGATTCCCGATGAGGGTTTAAAATTTCGGTGTTGACCCAGCATCGTGAGGACAATTGAGGAGCTGCAGTGAGAGTTTCCGCTCTCCTCTCCAAACCCGTCTGGTCAGCGTGGGAGTAGTAGACTAACTCCTCCTTTCGGGGAGAGGCCTCATCCACTAGTGGGTTGAATATGGCTGTGATTTATTATATCGTATATTCGTTGTATATATTCGTAATTTATTTTTGTCCTGGAAGAGCGAAAGATTAGGGCGAAAATAAAACGTCCTAATTGGGAGATATACATCGTACGATCAATAATTTAATTTATTTTTCCAACAGACCTCACGGGTCGTAAGAAAAGGTTTGGCGGTTCGCGTGCGGCCCGCGGGGCACCAGTCGGAACCCCTGAATTAGAAGAAACCTATATGTAGTTGCTTGTTTACAAGAGTATTCATTATGCATTTATACAACACTTTTGAAATATGCATATAACATAAAATATATTTTACACTCTGTATTTGTATATATTTTCACAGTATGGCTCCATCCTTGGAGCCCGGACCATGAGGGAGCAATGTCCAGTGTTTTTATACTGATGCACAATGTACTAGTGGGCAGCGGTGGATGAATTGGTGGAGAGCTCACTTCTGGCGCTAGGGGTCGTCGGATCGATCCCTGCTCATGCCATGTAGGCTTTGTGATGCACAAACACCATGTGCGTGGGTTTTCTCAGGGTCCTGCCACTTTCTTAATTCTACCAGTTCATCACATCATCATCTATCCAGCCAGAGTCAAAGTTGCCTAAAGCCCTTAAAAATTAAATTCAAATTCAAAAACAAGGTACTAGTAAACCCAAACATACGAACCTGCCATTGAATAGAAGCAGATTAATTCTAGGGAATTTGAGCTAAAGATAAGTGATTTTTGAGTATGGCAATTATGATAAAAAATATATATCTTCCTTGAATAATACCGTAATTAGAAATTAACATATTGTATATACGGGATGAGAGCATATTTCGGTAAGAATTCATGGTTTGTTAGTATATAGTAAAGATGTTTTCGAAGTTGTATTCTCTCTAGGAACTTAAATTCTTCCTATAATTCAAAATATTTATTTTGTTCCCTGGAGGCTTATTAGTATTCTAATACAAACCATACTAAATAACTAGAGTCCATATCCTTATGTTTTTCAGGGTGAAGATATAGGAAGTATAGCAATGTGGCAGTAAATGCATAAATAATCCGATCATTTGTCCCGTACCGTAAGTCTGCAGAAAACCAAAGCAATAGTAAATAGGGATGAATGTGTGAAAGTTTATCTCCAATCCTGGTGATTACATTAATTATCTGCAGTGTAAAGCATTAAATCACTTGCTGTGTGACAAAAACAAACGACATTTAAAAAAAACATGACAAAGAACAAAAAAAACATGAAAAAGACTTCACAGAAAAAAGACGTTTTTTACAACACTAAGTTGGCTACTTCCATTGTGCATTGCTAAGCCGACACAAGCTACATCATTACATTTCGAGGTATGACGTGATTTGTGTCGATGTTACACTAACTTTGAACGCCTGTAACTCCATGTATGCCGGACACAGTATTTTTTTTAAATTAATTTTTCTCTTGTTTTGATGTGAGGAATCGAGGAACCTCTCGAAGTTTGACCCCTACTTTGCAACCGTCCTGTATATTATTTAGAAGAAGTTATAAAAACATGCTTCGAAAGCTATGAAACATCACTTAAAATGATATTAAAACAGCTGCAAAAAACTGTGAACAGTTATTTGCCAAGTATTATAAGCGATGATGTGAAATGTGAGAAAGAGTTCAAGGAGAGAATAGCGATAGCCTAACAAAGAGAATCTATTCTGAAGAATCTCTGAACGAAGAGCTACGGAAAAGATTAATTAAGATGTATTGTGTTGAATGGAACGGAAATGTAGATATGGAGAAGAATAGAGAAAATAAGCTAGATACAGAAGACGCTAAATGAGAAAGTGTTTAACACAATAGGCGAGATACGAATAATACTGGAGATCATCAAAAAGAGAAAAATAATTAGGTCAATGGCTGCGCAAACATTTTATACTGAGAAATGTAATTGCATGTATGATATACTCTAGTAAAACATTATTTTGGCTTTCCACATTGAAGAAAATTAACCAAATCCAGTATAGTGGCGAAGGGAAAGAAAAATAGCACGTTACTAGTGCTTGGTGGATGCCTACTAGTATTATTAAAAATAACTCTGCCAGAGCCTGAGATGCCTAACGTACATAAATAAAAATAAAAATAAATAAAAAGATACAATTTTCAAAGAACCATCCACCATTTGGTATAGTCAAAGCAAGACTGCATGAGCAATACAAAATTTTGTAGGTTCAGTGCCGTGTTGGTTCAACGCCGTATTGGTTCAACGCCGTGTTGGTTCAATGCCTTGTTGGTTTAATGCCGTGTTGGTCAAACGCTGTGTTGGTCAAACACCGTGTTGGTTCAACGCCGTATTGGTTCAGCGCCGTGTTCGCTTTAAGCCAGTGCCACTCCACGCTATAATTTTTTACATAAATTATTATTACATACTTATTTCAGTATTATCAAGATTTGTGTTTTACCGTGTTGGTCGTATACCGGTTATTATTGTTGGTCGAACGCCGTGATGGTTTCGTGTTGGTTCAACGCCGTGTTGGTTAAACGCATGTAACCCCATTGAATGCGCAAACGACTCAAAGATTGAGAGTCACACAAAGAGCAATGGAGAGGTGCATGCTAGGAATAACCAGGAGGTACAGGAAGAGAAATGAATGGATTCGCGCACAAACGAAGGTAGAGGATGTAATCAAGACTGCGAAGAAGA
The DNA here is from genome assembly GCA_022664845.1 of Lepisma saccharinum. Lineage (NCBI taxonomy): Eukaryota > Metazoa > Arthropoda > Insecta > Zygentoma > Lepismatidae > Lepisma > Lepisma saccharinum. Next base: position 5,873 of record JAGDQP010000332.1, read on the forward strand.
TGAAAGGTAGACGACAAATGTACTACAGTGAATTCCTAGAGAAAAGAAACGACCGAGACGACGTCCAAATGTAACATGGGTAGATGAAATCAAGCGTTTTTCAGGAGCTACATGGATGAGGATATCAGCAGACCGAGATATGTGGAAAGAAAAGGGGGAGGCCTTCATCCAGCAGTGGATAGAAAACGGCTGAATATGATTTTATATATATATATATATATATATAAACGCATTTTGAAATTTTACAGAAAGTAAAACGTTCAACCGAAAACTTGCTGAATGTAGGTTAATCCAAAAAGTGGAGGCAGCTCAGCGAAATGTCGGACTGAATAAATGCTTTTTCATATTCGTTGGATCACCAATCACTATATGTTTGTGGATTAATATTAATAATTAATACTCCCAGTTCAGGCAGAAATTATTGAAGGCAAAACACAACTTTCATTAGCTCACATCCCTTTGAAATATGTTGGCTCCAAGTGCTGTAAGATATTGCCTAATTTTATTTTCTCATCAGCTTGTGTACATAAATGATCAAATGTAATTTATTGGGCACATATATAGGTTAAAAAGACAATAATTTTGCATCAGTACCTTAACTACATCCACATGGTAGGATAATTTACCAAAAGAAGCGTGCTGATATTATGATGTACCAAGTGTGTATCATTCTCTGTTTGCAGCTCTATAAGCGCACGGTGAGGAAAAAGATGCTGATCGTGAATTTCAATGGAGCCAGATGAGATGTTCGACACACTAGTAAGATAGAGCTAATAATGTAAGATAAAACATATTTTCAATAGCTACAGGCAGGCCCGAATTTAGGGTAAAAGTCACCGTGGGCCCGGTACATTTTGCGCCCCTTCCGCCTTTCTCGGGCCCGCTCCTGCGATCTTGATTATCTATATCGTTTGTTTTTGCCTCGCCGATAACTTTCCAGAGACATTTCAACCACATTCCTGTGTAGAAGATTATTACCTGTTTCTCGGGACCCACCTCTGAGATCTGGATTCTCTAGACGCGTTTCTCGACTCGTCTCGACGAAATTTTTCCATCGTCACCTCAGACAGGTTCATAGCCATATTAGTTAATGAGTTTAAAATTGCCCATCCCTCATATTTTCAGACCCACCCCTGAAGTCTGGATGAAAGATACTGATACACCGCACTAAGATCTTTATATCGACACCTCAATCATCAACTTAGATCCAGTAGTTCCTGAGTTGTCAACAGTCACACGGACAGACAGAGCGGTTATATAAGGCTACTGCGAAAGTCTAAAAACGGGTCACACAGCAATAACACGCGTAAAAATAAGTTAGAACAGAAAGCTTCGTCCATTTATGGTTTAGAATTGAAATGAACGATTGATATTAACTGTTCTTTCCTTTCCCAGGATTCGTAAATTAATTATTTTGTTTAACGGTTTCGATCAGTCTAGTATCACTTTTATATAGATGTTACTGGATATCTGAGGTTGGTTTTTCACGATATGCAGAATTTTGATTAGCTCTGTTTTCACGCGACACTTATTTAACACACACTCTGTTCAATTTAGCATTGCTTTTGACGCGAGCGCTGATTTGACAGCGGCGCTTTTGTGACACACTATGTTATGATCAACGGTATTTTGTCTCCCGCTTTCTTCTGGCCGTCGTTGTTTGTCCTGCACTTTTATGGCAACACTATTCTATCATGTAATCACCGAGACTATCACCCCAACCAGTGTTGATATCCATAATACCGGGTAAGCAATAATTTTGGCCCAGAACATGGTGCGCCCTGGGCCCGTGCAAAGGGGTCCCATTAATTAATCCGTACCTGACTATAGAATACATAACTAAAGGTAAAGTTTAACAACAGCCACTCACGTAGCCCAGGATTCTCTTTTGAATTAGTTTTTCTGCTGTAAACAAAGAAACCTACAGGGTAAAATTATTTTCTGTAATGCCATATTGTCTCCATATTTAAACAAAATTATTGGTTCCAAAGTTAATAGGCATTTGCTCTTTGTTTCTGAACTGTTTTCATACTTCTTTAATTCGTCATTTTAAGTTCAAGTGGCTTATCCTCTAATCTGACTGAAGCCCTCATTTTCTTTTCTGAAAATTTGGAACACGTGCCATGGGTAATATAGGTCTTACTGTTGTTTAAATATTGATAAACCGTTCGTTTCTTTGTTATACGTGTTGTCCTATGCAGGCATAGGACAGGAACACATTTCTTGCTCGAAAGGTTCGCCAGCATTCATGTTACGTCGATACAACTATTTGTTACCATGATATCTATGGCGTAAGGTACACTTAGAACGAGAGGAACGTACTTTCTCGAAGTATTGGGGCAAATCTAATTGGCCATATACTACTCGCTTGATATTGACACCAACATTATTTGTTGTGCTACATGTTATTTTAAATTGTGTGTCCAAGGGAAGCAATTACCAAACTTGAGGAATGCGTCTTGGTTTATATATTTGGCTTTACGTCGATGCCTCCATAGGTTCCGATGAAATATACGTTTTCAAGTTTAGGGAGATGGATAGAGCATTTTCAGTTCTCGGAAACTTTGGGAAGGTGAAATGGGTCATATAAAGTTGGTTGTCATTTTATATATATTTTAGAGCGGATGATTTTTTAAGAAAGCTTAGGAGAATGCCGTTGCTTATATAGGGCTTGTTGCATGTATAATGTAGATACATCGATCGATTATGTATGTTATTCTAAAGTGTGCGTAGCAAAGTCAGAAATTTCTTTGGAAATTGCCTGGGAACAGGTATCATGGTTCACACATCCTCACCTCTAATATCGATACTTCCATTTATAATAATTGACAGTGAGTTCCATCGAACTCTGTAATTGACGTACGAATACATGCTTAGCTTAATCGAGAGGATTATAGAAGAAAACACATAGAATACATTTTATACACTTCCAGAGATCGGGAAGTTTCTAAACAAAAATTCCTATGAATAAGACCGATTACCTAATGATTCAATGTAAATATAGAATAAATTCAATTGCAAAACACTTCATGTGACACACATATTCCAACATAACAATACCATTGCAAGCAACGTATCTCTAAGCCATTAAATGTCTTCTGATGTTAATTATGTTTGTTGGTAAAGTGTTCAATTTATGTTATTACTAATGTAGTTAAACTGTTACTCCATATACACTTTTCGTGGCTTATCTATAAAGTATGACAATAAGGTTCTGAGCACTTAAGATGGTAGCTGTCAAGAACGTAGATGTTATATGAGACTTGGTATAATTCTTATATTTCTGATGGTCTCTGACCGTAATGATCAATATATCGGATAGCCACTTTATATACTAAATCTGATTAGTCACCGGTTTCTCTTGCTGACTCAGGTCTCGCTCGTTTCCTAAGTTCAACATGTACATTTAATCTGATTGGTTAGTGTCTTAACATCCGGTGTGGTCATGAACTGATGACGGGAAGCGCGTAGGCAGTATTGGTGATCTAACTGCAGAATCCTTAGATATTCGTGATGATTACATTTCTTCTTTATTGCATACATTGACATTTGAAGGGTACACTGGAAACACTACATAGACAAATATATATATATATATATATATATATATATATATATATATATTGTCACCACTATATGCTATGGGTATAACAGTAAATATCGGTCGCTTTTTGTTTATTTTGCCTGATTAAATTGATATAGGATGTTACGTCGATCAATGTGTGATTTGATTATTCGAAGCCACTTGTGTTGTTGGTGAACCTTGCAAATGGTGAGTGAGTGAGACTGGGTAGCTTCAGATTCAAACTCCGATAGTGACCGGTACTACTAAGCGCTTCCGTCACGCTTCGGATTAGGGGGCACTTGTTAATAAAAACCTTATCAAAACGTGAGCTTGATCCCATAGACAGTCACTTGCTGAAACTCCTCGATACTAGAGAAAAGTATTATGCAAAGAACGTTCGAAACTACCGCCGTTTGTAGTTGCTTCATGAGTTCAGACGATGGTGTATAGTTGGGAAAGATTTCTGACACCCAACTACAAGAAAAAGGTTTCCAAAAGCGACGACATCTATCCATCAAGTAAAATTCTTACAAGGAAAGAAAGCAATACACTGTACATAGACGATTTTAATTAACCATACCGTTCATCAGTGATTGCTGTGAAAAAAGAAAGATACGAACATATTCGCTGAATTTAGATAGTATGCATAACAGATTATAACAGCTACAGCACTCTCATCAAACTTCCTGACGAGAAATGTCGCGATTTGAAAGAATTTGTGCAGAAGGTTTACAGAATTCTACAATCCACTCTCTTTAGCTGGGCAAAGATATGGACAAGCAGCAAAGTAATGACGATAGTAAAAGCGATGTTTTAGGGATTAAAACATTTTTTAAAATCAAAATGCAAACGAACATAATCATTTTATTCCAACACAAGGGTGTCTTATTATTCAAACACAGCAAGACTATGATGATGGCGACAGAGATGTTTGAGGTATTAAGCACTTGTCTTTTTCCCCAAAAATATAACTTAAAATTACTATTTTATTTAAAACACAAGGTCATTCTATTATCGTACTCTATTGAACAAAGATTAATACAAGCGCCTCTGCCGCATTCACTTTAATAACCCTTATATAAAACTGATTCCACTGACGAGATATATAATTGATGATGATGATGATCGGTTGAAATTGTAGATGATGATTTAGTTTGTTGCTCATAATATTACACGTCATTTAAATTATGTTGACGTATTTGAATCCTACACTTTCAAAATTTGCCGTCATATTCACTATGAGAATCCCTCAACTTTGAATTAGCTTTCCTGAGAATTCTTCAAAATGGATTATGTTGTTTTCTCTCATGGACTCTTCATTTTCCAAGGCCTTTGTTATTACTACATTTCCTCTTTCATTGAATACATTCACACTTTTCACTTCTTCTTGATTGCCTAATAGTTGAATACTCTCATTTTTTTAACTTCCTAATGACTAACGTTAGATGCAATGTCATCTTAAATTCTTGATGTTTACATATGCATATGTTATTTCTATTGCATTTTCATTCATGTCAAAAGCAGATATATGTCACTGCGGTCTCTGCGTAGTAAAATATATTGATTAAAGAACTAAATCTAGATGTATATATAAAGTATGGATATATACTCTAATGCATATATTAGTAGCTATGCCACATTAACATGCTGGTCCAAAGTTGTCACACGAGAGGAAGAATTTCGTTTTCCATTGATTGGGATGGGTTTCATTATTTACGTAAGCTGCTTTGTTGTAGAAAACTTAAACGGTTGGAGATAATTTTGGAATAATATATATATCCAGGAAAGAAGAATTTTTCTTTTTCCGTGGGAAGGGGCAGGTGCCATGCATCATATACCTTCAATCCACGTCGATTCCTGCAGTAGTTGCCGTGATATATCTAGTTTTACAATAAGCATAAAGCAGGACAAATTGTGTTTTCTACAGGTTTGCACAGTTGTGCTTGACATACAGTTGGCCGTATGTTAGTACCCAGATGAGTTGCATTGCAAAATATTTTGTTTTAAATAGTACGTAAAAGAGTAATAATCTTCTTTGGAAAATTTAGAACTGGTGTCAAGGCCGCATATTGTTTGTTGCATGTCGATACCTCCGTTAGATGAACTGAATTGCATGTTGTTTGACGGTATGCCCAGGATAGGAACAATTTTCTTTCTCCATAGCCTCGGGGATATCTCATGGGTCATAAAACATGGCTTGCATGCCGAAACCCCCATAGGTTGCCGAAAGTGTTGTGGACGGAATAATTTTTTGTGCTGAACTTTGAACATATGGAAGGTTAGACAGGTTAGCAACGTATCATGTTGTCAAGGAATTAAACGGTTTAAGAGGCGTTCGTACCTACGGTGCGAATGTATGTGTGTGTGTGAGAGAGAGAGAGGGGGGGGGGAGAGAGTTTTCGTATCTTTGAAGATACTGGACAAATGAGAAGCAATAGTGAAATTTTGAAAAGTGGCTCCAATATCACATGCGAATGTGTATCAAATGAACTATCTGAGATTTTGACATTGTTTATTTAGCTGAGAAATTAGAATTTTCGAAATTGATTACGGTAATTCTAATTTTCAGCTAAAACAGAAAACGTCAAATTTTAAGATAGTACATTTGATACACATTCACATGTATTATTGGGGCCGCTTTCCGAAATTTCATCATTGCATGTCATTTGTACAGTATCCTGAAAATTGTGAAAACACACACGCGCACCGCAGGTACTTAGGTCTCTTAATAGGCGAGCATAGAAGCCCTATTGTAAGCTGCATTCGCGAATAATAAACATCGACATGTGACATGTGACAAGCGTCGTGGGTATTATACAACCAGTTGTATTTCGATACCTCCATTGGCTTGCATGACACGTGTTTTGCAAGATGCGCTTAGAAGAAGACGAATTTTCTATTTCAAGAGTTAGACAATGTGTCGCGGGTTGCTTAACTGGTTGAATATCGATACCTTCATTGGTGAACGTGATACAGATGCCCAATTATGTGCTGTCGAATGTATGCTTTTTCTCCATATATTGACTTGCCCGTAATAAAACATTTAACATTTACAGATTGCCAGGACTTCCGTTAAATAGGGTTAAGTATTTGTCGTCCTAAGGTGTGTGTAGGATAGGAGGTACTCTCTACCTTGAAATGTTGAGGTATGTGTTATGGGTCAGAAGTAGTTGCATTAATTTTGATTAATTCATTGTTTTCGTGGTCTAATTGTGGTAATGTGTGTTTTAGACAGAATATTTTTTTTTAAGTTGTTACATGTGTCACTGGACAAATACTATAGGTGAATATATATATGTTGTAGCAAAGTGTACATAGGACAAGGTGAACTTACATACTCGACAGCTTAGGACATGTGATATAGTTCATATATCTTTGGTTCAACGTCAGTACTACCATTCCTTCCTGTGATATTTGTATGTTGTCCAAATATATGTTTTCGATGGGAGAAATCTCCAGATATTGGGGTTTGTGACATCGGATATTTAACGTCGTTTGCATATCGACCCTCTGTTGTTTGGCGTAATAAATTTGTTGCCCTAAGGTTCAGTAAAAGATATAGGATATGTGTCATTGCCGATCTATTGTTCATTGCGTGTCGATTTTTCTATTTGTGCTAGTCAAATATATGTTAACCAAAGTGTGCTTTGGCAGGAGTAATGTTTTCTCTAGAAATTGAGCATGTATCACGGGTCACATGCTAGCGGTCAATTTCGGTAACTCTATTGGATTGTGTTATATATTTGTACTAAGGTGTGCGAGTGAAAGCTGGAATTTCCTCTTTCGATAGATTTCACACGTGTCATGCCTCATGTGACTTTGCTCGCAGATTGATATTTCCATTGGTTCAAATGCTGTCCAAATAAGTCCGCAGAACAGAATACATTTTCTTTCTCGAAAGGTTGGTGTATTTACCATGAGTTATGTAACTTTAGTTGTATGCCAATGAATAAATTAATTGCCATGATACAGATGGAAGATGTTCGCAGGAACTTTAATAAAACGTTCGGACATATGTCGAGGATCATTTACCATTTCTTACATTTCGATACCTATGAAGATTGTCTTGATATACTGTATATCATGTCTAAAGATGTACCTGGGATGAGGGTAAATTTTATCTAAAGATTTGGGTATATATTTATTATTGGTCATTTAAGGTTCGTTGTATTTGTATACACGCATTGGTTGTAATGAAGTATATATTGTCGAAAACTGTTCAAAGAATGAGGGAGTTTGGGTCATGTGTCATATTTCATTTAATGTTAGTTAGATGAGGATATTTCTATCAGTATGATGTATATCTTCATTACATACGTTCGTAGGACAGGAGGAAGTTTGTTTCCAGAAGGGCTGGGGCAGATGCCATATGTTATATACAACTGCTTTAATGCAGATAAATTTACTGGTTCTCGTGATGTACAGTTCTCTCCTAATATGTGTTTCGGTCGGAACGAACTTGGTTTTGTAAGGGTCTCGACAGGTGTCCTTGGTCATATTACATTGGTTGTCATATATATCTCCCATTGCTGTATAGTTATCTATATTGCTGTTCCATGCATTTGTTGTCCACATCTTCCCCAAATTATGCTGATGTTGTCGTGCGTTATATAACGCATAACTGATAGGCAACTTTGATTTCCCCTATATTACCGCAGTTACGTATACGGCAACTTCGTACATTCCTGATTTTTGCTTACCTGTGAAGAGCAAATATTACGAGTTTATGAAGTTATATGCAACTGCGGTGAGATAAGAAATATGTCGCAGTCACCATCGTTGCATGTCAATATAAATGAGAAAACACAAAAGAGAAACAAACACCGAAAATCGTGGGCCAGGCTTTTTCAAACACTTGAGATCAGAACAAAATCGTATTGTCTCTTCCAGGTCAATTCATAACATAACCAGCAGCATGGAAATGACCGTTTGGAATCTTACTGTATAATTCTCAGAGTCTGGAATAAAATACTGACAAGGGAAGGGTTTAAGTTCGAACAGGCATTTTTGATAAGACTTTGTATATATATTTGTACCCCGATGATGATAATGTCTGTAAAGCAGTTCGACCTGGTTAGGCTTCGTTTGTCCGCTATAGGCCGTTAAAGTTTGGAGCAAGGGAGAAACAGCCGCTGCAATGACTCCCGTACTTTCCTTTTGAAAAGGATTTTTTGATAAGACTTCGTATATGTATTCGTATCCCAATGCTTATAATGCCTGCAAAGTAGTTCGACAGTGTAAGGCCGCGTTTCTCCACTACAGGGCGTTAAAGTTTCGAGCAAGTGAAAGATTGGAGCAAATGGAAGACAACTCTATGCGCTGCTGCAACGGCTCCTTCAGTTCCGGTTTGAACACGCAGTTGCTACTCAAAATATAAATATGGACATACCTGATAGTGCTGATAGAAGACTGAAAAGCCAAAATACCGTGTAACAAATAGTTTGGCAGATATAGGCCAGTACTTGACTTCACAAATGCAAGTTAGAATTTTCCCCGAAGTGAGTAAAACAGAAGGATGAATCCAAATAGGCATACAGAACAATCTTCAAAATTACAGTCCATGGACACGATGTCAAATACCACTTTATTATTCACTCTTGAATTTACTGACAGTTACGGATAGGAACGTACATAGAGGGGGATCCTGAGTGTCCGAATCCCGCCCCCGAAATTCAGATTTTTTGTGAGATTCGTATCATTTTTGGAGTGTACCTTTGAGGGTCGCCCTGATGTGCCTCTTGTCCTTCTGCCTATTGTGACTCTCCCTTCTTTCTTACTCTCCTTGTAGAAAAATCTAACATTTGTGAAGAAATGTTCCACTGCCACTAGATATCATACGAATCATTGCTTCTGCGTCTAACATTGGAATCCAGATATATGCCAGAAGAGTCAACAACGTCCAATAATTACAAATCACCCCTCGGACTAGCAGCCCTGATGTTCTTCAAACTCCAGGACATTAAAGGGATAAGGACGAGTGTCTCGGTTTTCCAGACTAGACAGCAGTAAACATATACAATTACATTCACACGTCTCTTACCAACACTCGAACACGTAGTCGACCAAAAAGTGATGTGAAGAACCATTTGGTTATAGTTGCAACAAAAGATACATTTTTACACACAAATAATTCCTAAGTGCATGTCATCTACGTCTGTTGGTATAAGTTCTAAGGCAACGAGTCAAAAGAAAGTGGGAAAATATTCCTCGGTAATCTAAAGCCAATATTGTATCCAAGCTGTAGAATTATAATATTGCTTCGTGTGTTCTAGGGTAAATTTCTCGAAATCAGAAAGTGCATACTTTGTCAGCTGTTCATGAAAGCTGTGTTTGATTAACAAAAATAATGGATGAAGTAAAATGTGTACGCCCTCGTTGCTAGTGCTTTCCAATGAGAGACATACCATACGTGCTATATCAATAAAAAGACGTCCTTTGAAGTGATTTTTTATTTTATTGGGAACATTTCCTTCTAGGAGTAATTTATAATATATAGTAGTATTTGTGAATTGTTTCAAACAATATCTAGTCTACTATTTTATCATCCTGAGCAGAAGTTGCCTAATGGCTTTAAATTAAAATTAAATTTACTCTTTTTGTTCAAGTTACTAGATTCTAATTTTATTATGTGTACATGTGAATTCATTAATTTCTAAATCATTTCAGAATATTACGTTACCCCTTACCTGCTGACCTTATTACGCTTTTTTCTGGGTAAAAACGCCAGAATGCAATCTTTTCTTTACATTCCCATACAAAATTGTTTTTGGATTTAGGTTCTAGTTCTGAACTTCTAATTGTATTACAAACTCTACTCTACCTTCCCCTCATTTAGGTGAGATCAATACTTTAATCCTTGTCCAGGAGAACAGACCGTATATTTACGGAGCCTTATTATCTCCAAGGTGCCTTCTGATGTAAAGGATTTATGTTTATATGTTAAAATTATTAGGAGAAAGATCTGCAAATTAACATGTTGAAAATACAAAGAATATGAAGTTACGCCGTGACCGAATTTGTGGTAGAGAACTTGGTCGACAACCATTGTATTCAAAGAAAGTTCTGCTCATGGCAGTGCCCAATTTTATTACATACTTCTGCCATTTTATTGTGCACAAAGTCTTTATGTAAAGTATATTAACGGCTAATTCTTTCCTACCGCATGATTTACAGAAGCAATCGTCAATTAAAACTTCCACAAGTGGCAGAGTGTCTCAGCGTTTACCACCAGCAGACTACATAGATCAAGTGGGGATCGGGGAATATGTATTATGAAAGTTCGGAAGGCTGTGGTACGTAGATTAATAATAGAGCACTTGGCAAGCAACTAGATGATGCAGACTTGATTCTTCGAGATGACATCTACCATTGTTTGTGCATTTTTACTAAGCTCATATGTATTTCTTAGTGTATGACATGAGTCGTTGGAATATGAACATTGGTCTGAAAATGGCGTAGTATACAATTTCCACAACACTCATCAAACTTGCGCCAAGAAACAAACATCCAACGCCTCCTGCAGACACTAAAAAAGAAAAAAGGAATATATCAGAATTAGTATCAATGTACAGCATGTTGTTATTGGTGATGAGACAAAATAACTACACAAACATCTTGACGGTGTCTATTCTAATTTCCGAGTTACAAATTTTTAAAATGTTTTTTTCTGGAATATCCTATAGTCTCGCATGATCATATTAACTAGGTCAAGAAAATTCCCTTCGTATTTTCGATTCCGATCTATTCTATTTCAATGTACGTTATTCTTGACAATCATAGTTCTTCCAAATACATTACTTGTAACTATTTAATATGGCGTCCTAAAGAATATAAATTGAAACTTTAAAGTTTGAATGATGTTATTTTAACATGGCCAAAGGAATTGATTACAGTTTCAACTATGGAGGTTTTATTTTTCAAGTTTCAACTATGGAGTTTCAACTGCGGATCCAAGGGGGGGGGGGCTATAGAGGCTATAGTTCCCCTCCTTGGTATCCAGGTATACACTGGATAAAATGGCTTTGAATCCTACTTTACACTGGATAAAGTGTACTATGGTTAAGCCTCCCCCTGATCATATTCTGGATCCGCGCCTGTATATATAAAATAAAGCACCGCCATATTCGATCCACTATTGGATGAGGCCTCTCCCCGGGACAGGTTGAAAAAAAGTTTTGAATTTCAGTGCCCCCGTAAAGTCCCGCACTAAAAAGTGACCACTCTCTAACTTCTACAGTGATTTCCTTTCATGCACATCCTTCATGCAACTAAAGCGGGTGTCACGGGTGTGGATGCTTACGATTTCTGTCCTTCCGAGACATTTACCGCGAATCGGAGTATGTAAGGAGAAAGAAAGAAGGAGAAAAAAGAAGATAGAAGAAACGCGAAAATAATTTTGTTGAAGAGAATATGCATTGCTGTATATTCTGTAAAAATCCCTCTATCGAGCTAACTATGATAGATTACCTGGTAAACCACGCATGCTGCGAAGGGTGGGAAACCCCAGGTAATATGTCTGTATTAGCTCTACTATGAATCGCATCCTGAAAGCAAGTGTATTTGTTGAACATGCAAACGCCTGTCAACTGCTGCGTCTCAGGTGAGTGGCTTCTTCATCCAGTGGTTGCATCCACGAAGCGGGGTTATCCTCTCTATCGACTCGGTGTCCCAACAGGTGTCTACAGGTGGCCCAACAAGTGATTGCTTCTCAGTCAAGTCAAAACAAAATCGGACTTGTATGTGAATCGGACTACCCTCTTACAACAGAAACTTGACTGATTAACTTTCAACAAGTGGGACTTGACTACAAATGGTGTTAGGTACTTCGCCTTGCTGTCGTCCGGTTTCCTGGACAGTTGCTACCGCGGTTGCCGTTAACCATATTCGTCATGCTTCCACAGTTAAGTAGCTGCTTCTTCCAGTCACCCAATGTGATTATTAATGGTACTAGGTACTTCGCCTCGCTGTCGCCCGGGTTATCGGACAGTTGCTACCGCGGTTGCCGTTGACCATGTTCGTCATGCTTCCACAATTAAGAGGCTGCTTTTTCCAGTCTTCGTGTCGGTACCAGGAGGCGGTTATTCTTCACTGGTGAATACAACTCCGCTGTTGGCGCTATAACGTCACGGGCGATTGAGAGCATCACAGCTGCCAAGCGAGTGCCATCGGACTGACTGATTGATATATATATATATATATAAATTATAAATATATATATATATATATATATATATATATATGTGTGTGTGTGTGTGTGTGTGTGTATGTGTATGTGTTACCGGCAAAGTGAAAATCAGATATTGTAGAAAATGACTAGCCTTGTACGCAATGCCTGAAGTCTCCAGGCAAAGTGAATACAAATTATTTTTACCTAATTCGCCTAGTGTTGTTAACATTGCCGAGCGCTCATTAGGTAAAGTAGGTTTCATGAATGAAAATTCCTTGTCTCGCGTCTCCTTTCTTCCCTCCAAATAATGCAGATAATGGACTTGTTTTCCGAGCCGGAAACCCCGTGGTTGAACAATAATCAACTACTTCTTTTCAGTGTTAGTTTGAGCGTTGTGGTTTGTGTTTAGTATTGAGTGAAGTTCATAGTTTAACCACGGGTACTGCTACCATCTCTAAAACCTGTACTGTAAAACATTTTATCGTGAGATTTCGAAAAGGATATAGACGTTAGAAGAAAAAAAGCTTGTGCTTAAGTGACCAGCGATATCTTATAAATTAAGTGAATTTTGCAAAGTCATTGAAAAAGAAAGAATTAAAACTATATATATATATATATTACAAAGAGGATACGATATTACATTTGCAGATTAAGGTAAGAGAACTAATATTGCCACTAAAGGTAAAAGGCAGTTGAGTGAAATTCTTTCGCCACATAGTCATTTCCATGTGTGTTCGTCATGTCTGGTTTGAAACACTTCATCTCTAAAGCAGTACGAGGAAGGGTTTAATAAATACAATATATGTGAGATATGACAGCAACTCTGCAGAGTATCTGCAACATAAATAATGCGATTAAATAGCTGCTGTGGATTTGCGTGGAACATTTTATTACGTACTCCAATGTACCTATATTCATTTGAAATGTTAACTCGATTATTTGGGATATACTGTCCACAGAACAGATGACATATGCACAACTAGATACTCTTTAGAAAGCTGACTAAACATTGCTTCACCCTCATGGCTTAAAGTGATAGATAGGAAATGTTAAGTGACAAAACCGAAACACCTTATGCAAGCGAGATATTTAAACCAAAGAGACTTCAAGGTAAGTCTTCCGTTAAGAGCAGATCATCACCAAGGGTTATAGGTTGTTTGCTTCTTCGTAGCAGACAGGGTTTCAAACAGCAATTCAACGTAGATTCACCATAGGTTCCAAGTGATATACTATTATTCCACTAGGTATTGTACAGCACTTAACATTGAAGATTGTCATTGGACAGCATCAAAGACTAGATATAGACTAAGTAAATTTGATGTACTTTTCGACTTCTCATTCATTACACGTCACTAGAATGGGAAACAGGGACAGGACGGGCAAACCGGAGCTATCGTCCCAAAAGGCTTCTGCCGCTAACTGGGAGGAGATCCCTTAATTCCTCTTTTTAATTCTTACGGGAACTGACCGGGGTAGACGCCTAATGTCCAATCCATACGTTCACGTCGTGACGCTTGTTAGTACCCAAGCAACTGCTTGGCGAACGAACATGGATGGACTGCTCACCAACCCGCATTAGCAGACAGCGTGGTGAGTCATATTCCTGCAACCCCTCCATTCTTTACACTTAATGGTACAAGTAAGAAAACAGCCTCAGATGACCTCATTGCCCGGAGTAATGGTGTCAAGTTTCAATAATGCTGTTATAATTTTGTTGTACAAGAAAGTGGGCAAAGAACGCGTCGAAATCTACAGAGCAATTAGTTTACTGTCCGTTCTGTACAAAATGTTCACCAGCGTTATTTTGAGTCATATGGAACGAGATTTTAACCATACAATGGAACAAGCCAAGCTTTCGGTTTGGTTTCCTTGGTAGCAGTACTTAAATCACTTGAACATCAAGGTATCAAGTTACTGCGAAATATTTACTGGACTGCCACATCTGTCATTAGACTACATCAAGAAATTGAAAAAATGTAGTTGGAAAAGGAGTAATACAAGAATATTCAATTTCTCCTAAACTGTTTCAAACTATCCTGGGGAGAGTGATCTAAAATTTAATACGGGATTAAGTTGGAATAAAAATTAATAGTGAATGTTTTCATCATCTACGATTCACTGACGATATAGTCCTGATTGCTTCCAGTGCAAAGAACTACAAACCAGAATGGAAGAACTGAGTATTGAGTGTTCGAAAGTAGGCATTAAAATTAATTTAAATAAAACAAGTAATGTACAATCAACATGCTGCTAGGAAGGAAATAAAGATTCACGGAGAGAGAATAGGATAGTTGATAAGTATGTATACTTAGGCCAGCTAAAAACATTGAATGCCAAGTTAACGGATGAAATAATTAGAAGATGTAAAATGGCGAGGAGTTCGTTTGGAAGACTACACTTTATTTTCAAGAGCAAACTACCAATGTGTCTCAAGCGTAAAGTTTATAATCAATGTGTCTTACATCTACTGACGTACGGCTGTGAAACTTGGACATTGAATGTGCAAACGACTCAAAGATTAAGAGTCACACAAAGAGCAATGGAGAGATGTATGCTAGGAATAACTAGGAGGGGCAGGAAGACAAATTAATGGATTCGAGGATAAAGAAAGGTAGATGATATAATCAGGACTGCGAAGATGAAGTGGAGATGGGCCGGCGACGTAGATAGATGAACAGATGGAAAGTGGACGATAAATGTACTATATTGAATTCCTAGAGAAAAGAAACGACCGAGACGACGTCCAAATGCAAGATGGTTAGATGGAATCAAGCGTTTTTCAGGAGTTACATGGATGGGGATAGCAGCAGACCGAGATATGTGGAAATTAAAGGGGAGCATCATCCAGCAGTGGAAAGAAAACGGCTGAATATGATGATGATGATACATCACTGATTCCATTGCAGGTTATCTTAAATTAACTAATCATTATATTGATTTTCAAGCGGTTTCAGCTAGTTTAAGGTGCGTAAGAAGATAATGTTTCAGTTGTATATTAATCATTCAATTGTTCTCCTGTTATTTGTTCATATTCGGGTACATCTAAGTGAAAATGTCTTTCATATGTTCTTAAGTATGAAGGATTCATGCTGGGTCCTAGCTACAAGCGTGCTTTATGAATTCACATGGTGTAATTTTTGAAACCATCAAAATTCATTTATTGCCTTTTGGCATTTTTGGTTCAGGTCAAGATGAGGTAGGTAGATGGAGGGAAACGTAGTCGTCAGGGTTTTATCTAAGGTACCATCCCTTTATCTGCCTGGTGAAACAGAGATATCGTCGAAAACATAAGTCAGAATGGTTAGCTACAAGGTTCGAATCTGCCTACCGTATAGACATTTTACCCGCCTGGATTACGAGAGCACGATTCTGCATAGTGCATTGCACCTTTTCTGTTGAGCATTTATTGATCACCTATTGATTGCTTATTGATTCCTTATTCATTAATAGAATGAGCGGGTTGTATTGGTTTATAATTTTTATTTGTGTTCGGTTTCCGCTCCACAATGTTTGCATGTTAAGTGACTTTTCCACTGCAATGTATCACACTTAAACCGGTCTTCTTCTATCACCTTACCTACAGCTGTACTATTAAAATTGCCTTAAAACTTTTCCAAGCCAATGTATATTATGTACTTTCTAAGTTCAGTTTTATAACTTGAAGGTCCTTGTCCTTGAAACAAATAAAGGATTCTCCCCAGTATATATTGCTATACGTATGTATACGTTGTACATTTCTTCGACGACATGATATCCATTTCCCTCCGCTGACTAGTGCAGTAAATCCAAATCCTACTTAGTAATAATGTCAAATATGTAACCTCTAATTCTGTAGTATTGTTATTTGGTACCACTATTATATTTCTTCTTCACTTACCTCAGTCTTTAGTTAACTCTTCACTGTTATTTTTATGGTCACAGAATGAATTCAAAGACATGATTTACTACATGCCTCAAATTGTGAAGTCTATTTAGTATTCTATTACTTGTTATCTCTAGCTCTCGCTCAAGATTCAAATATTGTGTACAAACATTCGTTTTACTACTTTCCTATATATATTATAAGA
Organism: Lepisma saccharinum; assembly: GCA_022664845.1. Classification (NCBI taxonomy): domain Eukaryota; kingdom Metazoa; phylum Arthropoda; class Insecta; order Zygentoma; family Lepismatidae; genus Lepisma; species Lepisma saccharinum. The sequence goes on from JAGDQP010000332.1 coordinate 22,671, forward strand.
CTCTACATTATATTGCTAGTACGGTAACTATATTTCTACTATAGTTGAGAAAGTCTTCCCTGTTTTACGATAAAAGTTACAATCATTATTCTGCTTCGAGAGAATATTACTTCTCTGTCGTCTTTCAAAATGTAAGATTGCATGTGTGTGACTATTTTTGCTTGATTCTCATATAAATTATTCACTAAATGCTCAGATTATGTACTATTATTTCGTTTCTACAAAATTATAAAATTATTATGTTCTATATCAACTAATTCTTCCAATTCTACCTAACGAGATGTTTCCCCAAATGTTTTTCTATGTACAAAAGTTTCAAAATGTGGAGATTGCAGTTGCATCATATTTCGGTATAATCTAAATTGTGAAATTTGTTTTTCCGTACTAAAATTAATAAGAGGATTCAACGTGTTTTTATTGTGCCATAGATAGCTAGAGATAGAAAACTCGTTTATCGGATCTACGAGGCACAATTACATGTTTAAATTCCAGCGTTCAATGTCATTATCCACCAATCGTACTAAAGATTTTACTTTGCATCATTTTTGCTTGCGTCACAGTTGAAGGGTAGTCACAATTAATGCTTATTTACCTAATTCTCTCTTCAAATCTGATACTGAATCAAAATCAAGCACATAGATACAGATCGAGATAATCTATATATATCGTAATTGCGATCAAAGCACTAATTTTTTGCAAAGGCCGGAAAGTCCATATAGTCCTTAACATGACAAAAACACACTTGCAGCGTGCCACTAATGGAGATACGAATTTAAGATACCAAGTGGCCGTAGTTCAATTGGTAGAGCGTCGGCTTCACATTCGGGAGATTCTGTACATAGTACTGATGGTCGACAGTAGTGACGGAGGTTTTAGAGAGATTTGTTCAGTCACAGCAGTCAAATCATTTTCTGGTCAACGTCCACTCATCCTTTTCCCTACTCTATCCCGGACTGAGCCATTGACGGTCATAAATAAATTGTCAACTCAATGTAGATCACCCTTTTCATCTTAGTATGATCATTCCATTGATTTACATGTGACTTGCTTTACTCATTTTATGCATCTCAGAAGTAGAATATTCAAGTTTCGCCTTCACAAAATTTGCCTTGGTGGTTATTTTGAGTCTTGTATAGTTTTGGTTTGTGAAGTTTTTTTTTCAAATACATAAGTATAATGTATTATTAATAGTTTACTATATAAACCACAATATATATGGCAACACCCTAGCCGAGCTGGCCTACCGGTTTCCGTAAGATCACCAAAGTCAAGCAGCTCTGGGTCTGGTCAGTGCTTGGACGGGTGACCGTTGCAGTACTCCAGATGGTGTTGCCTGTGGGGCGTCCACCCAGCGTCGTGAGGTCAATTGGGGAGCTACCTGAATAAAGAGGTAGCGATCACAGTTGAGAGCTTCGGCTCTCCTCTCCCAAGACGTCTGGTCAGAGTGGGGGCAGTAGACCACCTCAGGGAGAGGCCTCATTCAGTAGTGGATTAAATATGGCTGTGCATTATTATTATTATTATGTCAACGTGAAATTATACTGTTTGTGTGTAAAATATTGCATTTCTATAAAACAGCACGAGTAAAAAACAACAACGAAACCCTAGGCGAAAACACAAGTTAAAAATTACATTTTTGAGATACATAAAACGAGTTAAATAATTCCTATGTAAATCAATGGAAAGGGGGTACTAAGATGGCGGGGGTGATCTATACAGTTAAGGTCTTGACATATGTGCTAAGAAGCGATACTGCAATTTTCTTGATTGTGGTTCATATAGCTTGACTACTGGCAAAAACCTCATAAATATGGGCTGTTAGGCGTTAACGAAATCTTAATATTTAAATTCATTTAAAGTGAATACACTTGCCTGAATTTATAGTCTGGTATTTCACTGAGGGCATTATATACGGTTATCTATTACGTTCGTTGTTATGACCTCAAGGTACTGATACTTAAAGTCTTTCACATCCCAATGATGTTAAGAATCTTTATTTAATGTTGCCTAATAAGTGTTTCTCTTAAAAGTGCAGATTTGTGTTTCGCATACACAAGCTTTACATTTGAATTGCGATAGATTTATCTAATTATCATATATGATTTATCAATATTGTTTCGGGTGAATCGGAACGACTGCAAAGTTGAAACAGAACGTGTTCCCGCTGCCATATAACACCATACACAAACCAATGTCTTTGGAATTCAAACTACAAATAACTCTTTTCAAAAACATATAAATACTGTTCCAGTAAAGAAAACAATTTAAAACATAATTAATCTTTACAGCCTAGCTTCAGTATAGCACAAGCATTTTACAGGCTCTCCCATCTGACAGGGAAGCAGCGCATGTTCTCACAGTATTGAATCTAAAGTTATTCTATTGGATAACGCGAGAACAATAGGGTGTCCAAAATGCCCAGTGCAGTACGAAATTCGTATTAAGATGAAGATTTTATATTATGATGTTGCATACGATGTGCCATACGATATGGAACTTGTCTCCAAAAAGCGTTAGTGACTTGACCACACGTGTGACAACAGTTGACTCCGAGTTTCAGCTAAGTAAGTGATGAAAGTGCGGGTCAGTATTGACACTTAATCTTTTCCACTGCAAAGTGTCTTTTTAAACAACATGTAGAAACATATAGCTAGGTTTTAAACAATTTTAATGTAAAATTAGATACTTTTACATAGTAATAATGTAGTTATGTTGAGATCGTTATCGGATTTACTATATTTCTTTTGAGTTGAGAAGCAGAGCTTCGCCTTTTTGTGGTCGATTTCCTTCTGGTACAATTAGGCTATATTACGTTCTACTGTTTCGTACTTACCAACTATATCCACCATTCCATGCATTACTCTGAGTTGTGTACGTTGATGACTTAGTCTTAATACTATCTTCATATAGAAGTGGACAAAATTCTTTTCGGCTCTGAAAGAAACATTGTATAAATAATATTTTCTTCTTGTATACGTTTGGATGAGATGGTGTTAACTCAGATATTCTTTTTATTAAAATATTGAAATAATACTAATGTTTTGTTATCCTCATACATTTTACTGTAAACTTAGCTTAATGATATGATATTAATTACCCAGCAAAAGTCGAAAGCAGGGAAATGGAATTAGCTTTCTGGTATCGCTTCTATTACTTGACCAAAAAAAATCAAGATGGAAATACACTATGTTACCAAAAGTATCCCGAAATATACCTGGAAATTAAGTAGAAGTTTCAGCCACTTTCCATCGGGAACACTGGCACTCAATGCTGTGTTGACCACCCTTAGGCTTGATGACAGCCTGCACTATCGCAGGTATACTTTCAATCAAGTGGCGGAAGGCTTGCTGGGCAATACCAGCCCATTCCTCGCAAAGCGCCAAAATGAGAAGAGATACTGACGTGAGTTAGTGAGGTCCAGCATGAATTTGGTCTAACACGTCCCAGAGGTGTTTTATCGTATCCAAATCAATACCCTACGAAGGTCCCTTTAGTGACACGTTATTGTCAAACAACTCCCCAATAATCCTTGCAGTATGAACGACTACTCGGTCATGTTGAAAGACACAATATCTTCCAAACCGGATTTTCGAAGGTAGATAGCAGAAAAGTTATTAAAATGTCAATGTAATTTTGTGCCGTGACATTGCCACGTAAAGCAACTCGTGGTCATCAATCCACTCAACAGTTTTCGACTGCACTATGGTCCAATTTTTACGCTCTTTATACCAGCAAGGCGGCGTTTTGCATTTGCCTGTGTGTAGCTTATGAACAGCTGCTTGGCCGTCTGCACCAAGTTTCCGCACCTTACGCCGAATAGTAACGGCGTTTGGAGTAGGGCCTGATGCAGTTTGGAATTCCTGTGTGAGGTGGCGATGAGACGATTACGCTGTGTGTGACTTCCTTTAACACTCTACGATCTATGGAGGATGAAATAGGAGGTCGCCTCCATACTGTTTGGTTCTACATGTCCCTTCACGTTTCTACTTCACTATAACGTCGGGAACAGTAAACCTAGGGATGTTCAAGAAGTTAAAACTATTGCACACAGACTACTTGCACAAGTACCACTCAATTACCTGAGCACGTTGAAAGTCCGTGAGTTCCTCAGATCAACCTATTCTGTCTCGCACTGTCTGCTGACTACTGAGATCGTTGGCTACGTGTTTCAAGAGGTAGATGGCAGTACTGTGTAGCCCTCTACGATAAATACACGTTTTGCGGAGTACCGGATACTTTCGATCATATAGTGTATGTGTCAAAAGCATTAACAGTTAGAAACTCTGCCCCAAGCAAATAACATGCAAACAAATTTCAGAAATTTAAATATCGGAAATTGAAAACCCAACTCCTTGAAAGTAGTTAATATCGGAATAGCAGCAGCATACACAGAGTAAATTATAGTTCAAAAAATATCTGATGACATGGCTAAGGTTCTTTGGTTTTCATCTCTTGCCACACGTGGTAGTCCAACTTTTACTCTTGGATGTCACAGAGCAGCTGTTGTCTGTTCTGAAAAAGTTCCTAGTAATGTCTTCATATTCTTCGGTATTTTCGTAGGTATTTAACATAGCGGAATGTTCCACATAACGCTCAATATCATTAAAAGTTATCTGCATATTTTCCAGACGTTGTCTAATAGCTATTTCTGTAGAACATCTTCAAGGATCAAGGTCTGATGCGATGATTCGCTGGTCATCTATTGCGGGAGAGGTTGGCTATTTTCCCTAATTAACTAGTAATCGATACGATTCCCAGTTGGATCATATGACGAGATATGCTGCTTGCCTCGAGTCTTTTATTAGAGTTTTCGTGTGAGATTACTGTTTGTATGGTCATCGAAACATCCGTTTTTATAAATCGCAAACGTTTACGATAGTGCCAAAAGTATCTTCTACTTTCATTCTGGTACTTACATTACGTACAAATTTTCATGAAATATAATTTGAATATGACAAAAATAAAAACCAGAGATATAATTTGGTATCAGTTTTTCGATTTAAAAAAAACTATTCTCGCAATTATATTATTACTAGCAAAGTGTAAAGTTTTTGTTCTTCCCAAGAAGTGAGTTTGCACTATTCTGCAATATGTTCCGTAAATAAAAGTATAAACAAAATTCTTTGTTTGTCTATCTAAATATAGATATTTATATAAACTATCTAAATTAAATAGTTTCCTAATTATATTTCTGTTACCTGTGTATGTTGTTATAGACGCCTGAAATCAATCCTTCAGTACAGCTTTGCGGGCAGTTGCAAGTGATTCCATTTTTTGTGTTTACAGAATCAATCATCTCTGAAATATTTACAAGCTTAAGTTAAATGAATTTCATGTATGAATTCCATAAATATATATGCTTTTCACAGAATATTTTGGCACTAAAGTTTTCTCAAAGAACAAATGTAGTTCTTCATCTTCCTTAACGCGTCCAAATGTAGCCAAAGGTTTGTATTATCGTATGTTTCTTAATGTTATAAAACCCTGGTAAACTTGTTGGTGTTGAGAAATAATTCAAATGAAACTTTCCTCTCGTCTTTACTTGGTTGGCACACTGTATCAAAAACTACTTTTCTGTATCATAGGTCTAAGGCAATAGCGTCCGATACGCGAAGAAAAGGAGGCGCTCAGAGGATCCTCTGCTATAGGAATTGCAATTTTGTATGCTTGATGGAAAAACTAACGACAGTTTCCAGAATTTTCATAATTATGTTATATCGATTAATTCCAGTGGCGTTCTCCTTCGATTGTGGAATATAACAAGGCATATTCAACAAGCCATATAATGCGAAAACGAAATTACATTATCCTATGGAAGGAATAAATTATGTATCCAAAATACAAAAACTATGCAACGCCTTGGAAAAACTAAAAGTTAGATTTTTACGGTAGCGTAGTATCATTCTAACATTTTCGTTTAATGACATGATATGACAAGTCGTTTTCAGTATGGCATATTCGAAGGTAAAGTGTTGCTCCAGACTGATTACAATGAAATTCATAAAGAAATACCAGACAAGGTTTATTTCTAAAAACATCAAACTATATTTTTTTCATGACTTAGTAACATTGAAAAACACATAATATCACAGTTAATGCTAATGAGAGATATTTTAAACTATTGTCTACATTTTGACACATTCAAATTTTTATTGGAAATATTTTCTAGTAACTTTTAGGGCAAAATATAAAGCCCTATTTTTCCTACACATGTTAATTTGACTGTCTAAAACGCATGGATTCTACTCTGAATTTTGATACTTTTATGTACCAAGAGAAATATTAACTAGCATGTAAGTATTAGGGTATGGAAGTCCAAATTCTTTGAGGGTAAGCATATTTTGCTCCTTTAGCCTAGGCAAATTGCGGTTGAACCTAGAAGAAATTGAAGTATAATTTCTGTTAATGGTATCTTATGTAAAAAATTTGAAGAAAAAAGCGATGGTGAAAAATCTACCTGTCTCCGAGCGGACGTAGGTCACTATGACGATTTTTCAATATGGCCCCCACATGTCCACAAGAAACTGGTGTTTCGAAATTTATCTTCTTTGAAACCACGCATGATTGTGTTTTACTACTCGTTTATTATTTTCAACAATAAATTATTCTATTTAAAGCAAGAAAATTACCAACTCGAAATCCCAAATAGGTTCGAAATCTTGGCCGACTATGCTAATAATAAATATTGCATTAATAATATTGATATGATAATATGTGGGAGTCAATTTGTGACGCAGTGAAGGGCGCAGGAAAAGAACATGTAGATGAGAAGAAACGAGATAAAACAAGCGTTGGTTTGTCGCAGAATACATTAAGCTTCGCTAAGAACGAAAAGAAGCAAGACAATGAGAGCTAACACTAAAACCGAAAATGAAATGCAAACTACTACAGTAACGTAAGACGTATTTCCATACGCGAGGTTAGAAACAAAAAGCGAAACTATCTAAAATTCAAGAGATACAGAAAAACGGTAGGGAAAATGACGTACAAAGGGGTTACACGTTTTGAAAAAGTTTTGACATCATTCCAGCCGGATTGATTAAAGCAGGACGACCGGAACTAGTCAAGCAGCTAGATTAATTAACAAGTGTTATATAGAAAAAGGAGCGGATTTCACATGATTAGACAATCAAAGCAATAAAAAGAACCGGTTTATAAAAGGGGCTATAATTCTGACAGTAATAATTCATGCGGAATCTCTTTACTTACAACATATCACGAAGTGTTGTGTAATATCCTGCTAACACACTTAAGCCTATAAGTAGATTAAATCATTGGAGATCGCCAATGTGGATTTAGCAGAAATAGATCTACGTTGCACCAGATTTTCGCCCTCAGACAAGTATTAGAGAGGAAATGGGAATGTGATGGGACGGTTCACCAGGTGTTCATAAATTTTAAGAAAGCATATGATTCTAGCAAAAGAAAATAATTATACAATATCCTGGTACAATTTGGAATTCCGAAAGAAAAAACTTGTTCAACTAGTTAGGGTGTGTTTCAGCGACCCCATAAACAGAGTACGGATAGCTAATAAGATGTCAGATAGTTTTGAGATTCATAGCGCATTGAAATAGGGCGATCCTTGTCACCACTATTATTTAACTTCGCGTTACAAGATGGGATTCAGAAAATAAAAAGACAAAAAATACTAACATTGCATGAATTAAAGCAACTGTGCGTGTACATAGAACATGTATAATTAATATTCATGCAACATTATAAGTATAATGAAATCACGACGGCTAAGATGGGTATGTCATATAGCTCCGATGGGAGAAAAACTGAGGTTATATTATACCGTGGTTTGTAAGCCAGAGGAGAAGAGGCCGTCGGAAAGACCGAGGCGGCGTTGGGATGACAATATTAGAAGGGATCTTCAGGAGGCAGATCTTCGTGATGGAAACTGACTCGAATTATCCAGAGTAAAATCCAATGGCAGACATTTGTTACTGCGGCGATGAACTTGTAAATTCCGTAATCCATAGTTAGTTATTCAGTTAGTTAATTCATTCATATTAAGCAGCTGGTTATAATATAAGAAATCGAAGACATATACGAGGAGATACAGAAGATTTTGGATAGTAGCAAATCGCATTACAAAATTGTAATGGGATACGTCAATGCGAAAGTAGAAACAAAGCACAGCAATGACACGAAAGTGGGAAACTCTCTGGATTTGGCAAAAGAAACAACAGAGGAGAGAAGTTAGTGGAATTCTCAGAAGTCAAAATACGGTTCATTTCCAACATATTTTTCAAGAAACCGCCCCAGAGGAAGTGAACATGAAAAGACCCAAATAGGACCAAAAACGAAATGGACTACGTTTTATTGAATAACAAGGAGATTCTGCAAAACGTGTCTGTTCTGAACAGTTTTAAAGTCTCAAGTGATCATAGGTTGATAAGATGTAAGCTGAAACTAAATACTAGACTTGAGAGAAAGAAGCTTATCAGAGGAAAACCACCATTTAGATCTGGAAAATTTAGGGAAACACAGACAGACATTCGAGTTAGAACTAAGCAACAGATTTAGTGCCTTGGAAGAGTTAGAGGATGAAGAAGACATCAATAGCAGAAATAAAATAGTGAGATATTAAAAGAGGAAACCAATGTAATAGCAGGAACTAGAAAGAAAAAAATCTCAGAAGAAACTAAACTCTTGATGAAGAATAGAAAGGAAATCAAAGAAGAGGAAAATAACATAAAGAAGATTGAGAACATAGAACTAAATGAAACAGTAAGGAAGAAATTAAGAGAGGATGTACGAAGATATAACGATAATCTTGTTAGAAATACAGTCGAGGAAAACAATAAAATAAAGAAAACGAAACAGCAGCTTATTATAGGGAAAATCATATAATTGCAGTTAACAGACCAGACGGAACCGTAACGCGAAATGAGGAAGACATTATAAAAATATTTGAAAATTTCTACAGAGAATTGTACTACTCGAAAGAAAAGCTAGGAAATAAAGACTCAGTAGAAAATGATGTACATGTCCCAGTCGTAATGAAAGAAGTGAATAAAGTACTTCGAAGGATGAAGAACGGCAAATCCCCAGGAGAAGATAGACTCACAACAGAGATGTTTAAATTGGGAGGTGAAAAGATGAAAGAGGAACTTGCTAAGTTATCCTCGGTGTGCCTCAGGAAGAGAGATCGTCAAGTTAGAATAATGCTGTTCTAATTTTGTTGTACAAGAAAGGGGACAAAGAACACGTTGAAAACTACAGACCAATTAGTTTACTGTCAGTTCTATACAAAACGTTCACCAAAGTTATTTTGATTCGTATTGAACAAGATTTAGATTTTAACCAGGGAGGGAGATAATGTGGATTTATCACAATGGACCACATACAAACATTGAAGAAGTTATGGAAAGAACTAATGAATATGAACTTTCACTGTGTTTGGAATTCATAGATTTCGAAAAAGCTTTCGATTCGGTCTCCTTGGCAGCAGTACTTAAATCACTTGAACATCAAGGCATCGAAAGTGCATACCTCAAGTTACTGCGAAATATATACTCGACTTCCACGTCTGTCATTAGACTACATCAAGAAAGTAAAAAATTTAAAGTTTGGAACCAGGTAAGGCAAGGAGATTCAATTTCTCTAAAACTATTTTCTGTGGTCCTGCAGAGTGTGTTTCAAAATTTAAACTGGAATGAAGTTGGAATAAAAACTAATGGCGAATATCTTCATCATCTACGGTTCGCTAACGATATAGTCCTGTTTACTTCAAGTGCAGAAGAACTACAATTCAGAGTGGAAGTACTGAGTAATAAGAGTTCGAAAATAAATCTTAAAATGAATTTAAGTAAAACTAAAGTAATATACAATCAACATGCTGCAAAGAATAAAGTAAAGATTAACGGAGAGAGAATAGGCATAGTTGATGAGTACGTTTACCTAGGCCAGCTCAAAACATCGAATGTCATGTTGACTGATGAAATAAATATATGTAAAATGGCGTGGAGTTCGTTTGGAAGACTACATTTTATTTTGAAAAGCAAACTACCAATGTGACTAAAGCGTAAAGTTTATAATCAATGTGTCTTACCTCTACTGACGTACGGCTGTGAAACTTGTACATTGAATGTGCAAATGACTCAAAGATTGAGTGTCACACAAAGAACAATCGAGAGATGGATGCTAGATAGAACCAGGAAGAACATGAAGACAAATGAATGATTACAAACAAGGTAGAGGATGTAATCAAGACTGCGAAAAAGATGAAATGTAAATGGGCCGGTGACATAGCTAGAAGAAAAGATGGAAGATGGACGACAAATGTACTACATTGGATTCCTAGAGAATAGAAACGACCGAGACGACATCCAAATGAATTATGGGTACATAAAATCTAGTGTTTTTCAGGAGCTACATGACTAAGGATAGTAGCAGACCGAGATATGTGGAAAGAAAAGGGGGAGGCCTTCATCCAGCAGTGGATGGAAAACGACTGAATATTGTTATGTCTCTGAGCAAGGGATAAGTTCGATGTTTTGTAAGGATGGGTAGAGAAGTAGTACATTTTCGTTGTGCAATGAAAAGAGAATCGTGCCGTTGAAACAAATTTTATTCACCTTATAGCAAAATATAAGATGGGAACACATCCCCGTTCTTATTAACTAAAGTACACTCCTCCTAAGCCATGTCAGAAGCAGCGCCTTGCATCACCTTGTAGCAAGGGTGAATACAGTATAAAAAGTCGATCAAACCCGGACTCCGCCTCAATAGTTCCATTATTACTTCAAAGACATCGATTCGATGAACATATTGGCATTGAGCGTCGACTAAAATCAAGACGGCTCAAGAGTCCATGTCGCGCCAGGCTGGACTTAGATTTTGAGAGGCTGATTCTTTAACATCTCATCTATCTTCTACCATTTCAGATATGAAGGTAGAAACACTTCTATGTTGTAAGATTTAGTGCTCTGACATGGTTTAGACAAACTCTATACTCCATCTTTACGTTAATTTGATTTCATCTTAATAACATTCGCGAAATTGCTCTTTTGCCATCGTTATTAAAACGTGTTATCAAAAATGTAATTAATTAAAATATTATTTCCGGTGATTTCAGGCCGCAAGGCTCTGATATATCGGATCCCTGCCTTTAGTGAAAACCACCCAGATATCTTCGATGAACGTCAACCAAAACCTCCCGCTAAAATATGTAAAAGACTCGACCGTCTGACAAATACATGGAAACTGTATTTTTTACACCTTTTATACATCAAACAACAAGTAACATTTTTCGATACAATTAGCAATTCCTTGAGACGTTCACAATATGATGATGATGATATAATTTATATATGACTCTGATTCCCTTTCAATCACTTATTTTTTTCATTGTTGGTAATTAGTATTTTTGGGAAACTATAATTGAAGGGCATGCGGCAAGATGCCACATTTTTATGAGTCTGAGAAAAATGAGTATGAAGATTTCAAATTATTCCATAAATCAGAATTTCTAAGTTTTCTCCAAAATTCCCCTGCATTTCTTTTATCACTTGCAATGTTAATTATTGCGAATTGTGCATAAGTCATTAAATACACTTGAAGAATGTTAAATCAAATGCTCTAAATTGTGCTATAGAACTATATAACTCCAGGGTTTTCAAGGTAATTTTTTATACGCACTTAAAACATCGAATTAAAATGTTAATGAAAATTTACTTCGAAAGTGCAGAACTTTAATATTCTTTTTTAAATTTAGATCCCTTCATGGCAAAGCTATAGCAAGAGGTGTCCTCATTCTATTAGCCCTCATGGTGTCCGTTTGTGCTCAGAAATTAAATCTCAGGAACTAAAAAGTGTAGAAAAATGCATGAGGTGTCGTTGGAGGGGCCATGACCATACTAGCTCAGAAACGCCCGAACCATCGTGATTGGTGGAATGGTTCAGTATTGCCAACCCATTGTTAAAAAAATCAATAGTTCAAATTTCTTGCATTCAGTTAACTTGTTATAAACATTATCCGAATCAATACAAAAAAGCGCTGAGGTCATCTACGTCTTCAAGTAACCCACTTACCAGTGTTGCTAACCTATTTTCTATAAAATGTTCATCTCTTCCAAATTGCTTCCATTATTTTAGACACAACAGCACCAAATTTTTCATAAAGATTATTTGACACGATAGCAATATACTGTGTGTGATCCCTTTCCCAGGATCTCCGTTTATCCAACCCGTGCCCAAAATATATATCATGAATCGTAAGGTGTAGAGACGTGGTTGAGGTGTCGTGCGAAACGTTTTGTCTGGACTAGCACAGAGCCGTCGGAACAGCCTTGATTGGTGGAGTAATTCAGTCTAAACGATTTTTTTAAAATTCAGTTATTCAAGTTGTTTCCATTCAGTTAGACTTGGTTACGCCAAACCTAGCATAAACATGTAGTACTGTTTGTTTTCTTTTAAAAGGAATTCAAATCGTTTTCCAATCTTCATCTGAGTATTGGAGTTCCTTTGGCTTTAACCAGGTTCAACCCGCTGCCCCTTTAGTGCCGGTTGGTAAAAAGGAACAGATAGTACACAAGCATAAGTGTTACCTGCTGTTATCATTGAAAATACGAACTAAATACAATAAGTAGCGGTAACAGAACATCATTTATGAATACAGAAAGGATTTTTTAAAAGATCTTTCACCTTGATTTTGAGTAAATATTTCATTTTCGTTCACTGTCATAATTTTCTTTGAGAAACTGAACAAGAGTTCTTTTAATTTATTTGATCCCTGCTCGAATGGATTTTTGGGTAAAGTATATAAATATATCCTTTTATTTGTTATGTTCCATACCATCAAAATATATTTTCTATTGCTAAATATAAACTCAAAAGTTTCACTTCTTTAACTAACAAGAACACTATTCCAATAAGCCAACAAACAGAGACATAATTGTTGTACTACTCGAATGAGCCTCCTATGTATAAAGTTGAAGTAAGGCATGTTCTTGCTGTGAATTGTAATGCGAATTAAGAATTAATCTATTTTTTACCTAAAGAGCATCCAGCCATTATAAGGGATATGTCGGGATTGACATTTCAACCATATATTTATATATATTTTTATCAGATCACATGTTTGCAGTGGAAGAGTTATCGTCGTCGACCGGATATAACTTGGGTAATAAAGAAACAATGTAATGTTTCTGAATCAATATTCGAGCTCTGAGTAGACCGAATAATTCAAAACTAAGGTAAAGGATCATAACTAAAATGAAAATATGAATAACTTGATTACTATTATTTCGATGAGCTACTCGATTATCTGAAGGATGGACTGTAATAAGATAATTGAAAAATACTGTGTAAATGATACTCGTTTTTGATTCTATGAAATCTAGTCTCTCTTTCACAGTGTATATAGGGTCCTTTGGGAGATTCCCGACGTTTGGGGAATTCCGACACTTCTAAACTTGCAACGCTGTAGATTGCACAATAGTCAGCTCGTGATATACACAATAGTCGAGGATGAGAAGTTGTTGTATACTCAAACTCTGAGATGATTGATGAGTTTGTGTGTTGTAGTTCTGAAGGATCAGAATCATATTTGTAAGGTAAGCTGTACACGAAACGTGACTAAAATGACCCTGTTCTAAAACAGAAGATTCAGTTCTTCAGTTTATATGAGCAAATGTTGATCACGAAGTTCCAAGACAATTGTACACTACCAAAGCACAGGTGGTATCGGAATTGCCTCGAAAAGGATCGGAATTCCATGTGCAGTGGCCCAATCCCGATATTTTGTACCAGTTTCGTTAAAAACATCCTCAGTTAGCAGATTACTCAGGTGTGCAGAGTGGAACTTACATTAAATTAAAGAAGAGACAACAGGCTTCATGACGACGTACAGAAATCTCATCTCAATACTTCATTTCCTAAGATACGAAAAATGTCTTAAGCGTGTCGAGAATGCCATAAATGACCATTTTTTATTTCAGATTTATGGCAAAGTCAAGCTCAGTTTGAAACACTAAATATTCCCTTTATAATTCTTTTGCAGTTAGTAATTCGAACGTTTCGGTAATCTGAATTGTTCATCTGACTTTGACATAATGATAGTGTTTATATGGTTAAGCAAGTCAAAGGCAATTTAGTAGGAACCAAGATTAGAAGAGACCAGGTTCGTTGATTTAAAGGCCATTTTTCGACAAAAGTGTGCATAATGAAAAGATGTATCGGGTATTCACAGTTCACGAAGACAAATCCTCTGAATCTTGACAACGATTACTACAGATAAGAAGGATTGAACTGGTGGACATATCAAGCTATTAATCGCATCCCAGCCAGTCTAGCAGTTCCATTGGAAAGCGTTTAATTGCACGAAAATCAAATTGTAACGAATGTCAACGAATTGCAAGTAAAATGTTAAGCAATGATCAACTTGTGTTTCTAAGTACAAACTGAGTCAAAAGTTTTACATTATTTACCTATGTACATCTTCTGCTGCGCATATGTAACGTGACAGAAGCACCTCCAGACGTCGAAGTTTCTCGTTGAAACATGTCACTTTCGTAGTAGTTGCTGTGAAAGATTGCCCAGTGCTTTGTTATGTGTGAAGTGACAAGAAAAATGAACATACAACATCGTCTAGTTTGCTGTACGACTTCGAACTAGGCCATAAAGCCGCGGAAACCCTAAACATTTGTAGTGTGAAAGATGAAAGTACATTTTAGAAGAGCACAACAACCCGATGGTTAAAAATAAATCACCAACCTCACCGTTCAGCGTAGTTTGTGACTTTCAGGACCTCGCCAAAAGCATCCGTAAATTCTGCAGTTTCCCTCACGACTTGATCTCGCTAAATCCCAGCGGCGAGTGAATGTTTGTAAGAAAATCCTTGAAAACCCACATGCTCTGCGCTTCTTCAAAGGATACTATTTTCCGTAATCATAACATGCATAAGCAGTGGTTAAGAAAGGGATAGCTTCTAGAACCTGTCGCTAAACAAGGGTATTGCGAACACAAGGTGCAGTTCTGAATCTGATGGAATTATATGGTGATAATTCATCACGAGTTCGTTCCTATCGGTCAAACTATCAACATGAACTTGTTAGGCGAAAATCCGGCGTTGGTCAACAGAAAGCAAATGTTTCTGCAGAAAGGAAACGCAAACCCGTATTACACTCGATGGACCCTGGAAATTATGTTTCTCTGTAGATAATACGCGTAAGTTATCGTGAATTGGTGGAGTCACCATTAAGATATATTACGTTTGTTGTTTTAATCTATATCTACAATAGTTCTTAGGTTCAGCTCTGTGTATTCCCCGAACAGTTGTCCAATAAGAATGTTGAAGTTTATGTTAAAATTTTTACATATAAACAATTAAATATACTGTAAGAGTTCACACGTTTTCTTGTATACATCTGAGCAAGCTGCTGTAGCTCAGTGGTAGAGCGTTGGCGTACCATTCCGGAGGTCTTGAGTTCTATTCCTGCGGCCGCCCATCCTGACTGACCAGACAAATGTCGGGAATGCACCTTCAACATAGGCTCTGGCCGACACCTTCCCGAATTCTTTCCCCTTCCCTATCCCGGCGTGAACCCTAAATACCTAAATCCCATAAATAAAATTAACTCCAATTTAACTCATATACACTTGAAATATTTAAACGAAAGTAATTGCTTTTAGATGCTATGATAGGTTTCATTTGTAATGTTCCTGTAATATTGTTTTCAACCATCTATATATAGATTTTCACTGAGCGGGAACATAGATACCTTCCTTATACTTTGTTAGTTGTAAAGGTATATCATTATTGTTAAATGTAATATCTAGGAACATGATTCTAATAGATTTTTGTGTATGCATATAATTTAGTTTTTTTTATAATATGATATTTTCGGAATTATATTGCTTAGTTATTAAACATTAACTTTATAAATGTTAAATACCTTGAAACTTCTTCAAACAGACGATTCCTTCTCTAGTGCATAATGGTTGTCGTTCTATGAAAAGAAATAAGATGTGTTAGTGTTGTAGAAATTCTTATTTGTTCCTTTCCTATTTCTTGAATACAAAGCGAGTTATAATATGTATCTACACTTTCTAAGAATTTGAGAACGTGGTATTCTCCATAATCTATATGAACTCGATTAAATCGTATTTTTGACTGAGGCCATGATATAAAATTTATTTTCGGCGGATTGTTTCTCATAGCCAAACAAATTCTACAGTTGTCCACAAGTTGACTTATATCTGCATCAATATTTGACCACCATACCAAATCTCGTGCCAAGGCGATAAGCTTGGTGCAATCTATGTGATCATTATGAATAGACATCATGCAAGTGTGCTTACGCTTCAGAGGACATCCTCACATAAGACAGTCTTCTTGTGTTATTAACTGTTTCTCATAATATATTCTGACTTCAGGCGTGTCCATTTCCTTGGGAATCTTTCTAGGTCATCCATTTTTCACCCAATCAATTAACTTCTACAATAATTCATAACGTTTCTTTTCATCTATTATGTGCGATTTTAATACAGGTGCGTTCAATGTTTGCGCTACATATCCTGCTGAAATGGGTCGATCGCCTGTCTCTTATTTTTGGGTAATTTAGATTTAAAAAATCTGCCATTGCTACATGTTTGGTGTACATTATTTAATAATCATATGCAGCCAAAAGTAAGGCCCGCCGTGGTAACCTTGGGACTCCAGTATTTTGTATATCTTTCCCTTTAAGTATCATTTTACCGGCAGAGAGTCAGTGAATATCTTGAAATGTTTCTCATACACATGTTTATGATTTTTTATAGTAAAGATAACAGCAAGTCCTTCTAGCTCAAACTGAGCGTACACTATCTCTGCTCTCGATAGTGTTGTCGATGCACAGTTAACTGTAAGTAATTGCTCTCCCTACCTTATTACACAACACTGCATGTACACCGTCTTCATAAACATCTGTGATAATAATAGTCTCGACATCTCATCTTGGCTGTAAAATATGTTATCTATGTAATGATAGCTTGATTAACTCATGGTGATGATAGAAAGCCAACATTCCAGGGAAAGACCTTAAATTGTGTCCTATTTCTAGGTTTGGAACAGCAAATAGTTGGTTTTAATTTATAGGCTGCTATTTGAACACTCTCCTTACTTATATCATATCCCAAGTGATATCAAAAACTTCCAAGTATCTTCTTCCATCATCCCAAGTATCTTCTTCAAAAACTTATCCTTCTTCATCCTTGCCTTTATATTGATCTCACTTAATCTTCATACTTCTTGCACTCTGTTGAAACACTGCTCTTCTGTTTCTCCATAAATTAATACATCGTTCAGATAACAAGTTACACCAGAAATTCCTCTTAGCAAATTATCCATAAATTTTTGAAACGCCCCTGCAGAGCTAGTTAAACCAAACGGAAGCCTGGCTCTGACCGAATAAATCCCATGGTGTGTTAATTCCCAATTGTTTAAGTGAATGAATCTGAAGTTGTAAGTATGCTTGTCGTAAATCGAAAATTGTAAAAGACTGCTCCATTTAATTGACTCAGTATGTCTTCGATTCTGGGTAAGGGATAAAATAATTTATCGGTCATTTTATCTAGTGTTGTCTTTAAATAAAAAATTTAATAGAATATCATTATTTTTCTTCCTCACAGTGACCAAAGAAGTCGTCCATTCTGTACTGTCTATTAGAATATTCACACCTTAGCGTTGTAGACATCTTATTAATTTTTACCGCCTCCCTTAGATGATGAGAAACTTCATATCCCCTTCCTTAGATATTGGAGTCTCCGCCATCTTTAATTGGAATCTGTACCTTTTGACCTACAACAGGTATATTGATATCTCCATAGTACACATGATCATATTTCGATATCAGTTCTTCAATTCTCTGTTGCCTAATATTCACCAATAATCCGAGTTTATTAGTCATCTCAATTCTAGAAAATCTAAATATGTTGTTTCTCTATTGAGGCCCTAATATAACTATGGGCGCCCCTAATTGGTTTAGCAAGACAACACCAACAATTAGCAATGGTAACTTCTTAATACTGTGATCTGCCTTAAGTCGAGCTTGAATTTCACCTATTACTTTCAAAAGTGTACTGCTAGAACCTCTCAAAATGCAGTTTGTTTGATCTATGGTCACATGACGAAAGTGCATATTATACTATGAATCTGCCTCAAAAATTAATAAACGTGTTCACATATTAGCCCTTTTATCATAGATGCATTGAAACGTAGGTTATACTTCTGTGTTCCTGTCATGTTCAATTGATCCTTTCAAAGTAACATACCTGTAGCCAACAAATGGTAAACACTACGAACTGTGACAATAAAATGTATCTATAGTATTTACTATCCTGAAAGTTAGCTTTGGTTTCATAGCTACGCATCCAATCTGGGGAGTGTCTAAAGGTTTACGGGTTAACGTATATTTCCAGTAAAATCGTCAATTCAGATTCTCCTTCCAGGATTTATGTTACGGTTCGAAACCAAGAATGTGGCAATCAAATATTCAAATTACTTTAAAGGAAATGCCCAAACACTGTATGCTTACCATTTATTTTAATATCACAGAGCTTAACGCTCTTAAACGGCCAGTACACAACTAAATCCAAAAAACCGCGGATATGACATATACTATAAGGATATATAACTATATTTTAATTAGGTTCTATATATTTCCCAAGCACTTTACTCATATCTAGAACCTCGCATGTACAAGTCGAGTACATAAAATCAACCATCAATATTAACATTGATCAGCTGTCATATCTCAAAACAAAACTTATATACAGAACAAAATAATGTTATCATGCAACAGTTTTTTCACTCATTAATGTTACTCTTTGAATTACTCCTTCGTCCATTTCAGCGCATTATACTATAATCGAAAATCATAATCAAAAGTACTATAGTGAGAGTGTAAATAAACAACTACATTTTAATACATACCTAAGCTTACCTGTATTATATCCAACTTGAATATTTGTGCAATTGCATAATTCAATTTTCTTTTCCAGTTTACATTGGGTAACACACGCACTGTAACTATAGTGATCAAACACCCACATGCCCGCATTTTCTTCAAAAAATCTGCAACGTCTAGATTCTATCGAAGTTGTTTTCAGATCATAATCTGCACTTTCATCTTGCCACAGAAATAAGCTATGGACTTTATCAAAGATATATACACTGTTATTGCCAAGTACCTCTTTAAAGTTTAAAGGTACCTCAGCAGGAGACCAAAGTGAATACTGTAATCGAGAAAACAAAACATATTACCTATGGCAGTGACTACTTCTATTTTAGCAGGTAATACTTCATACAAGGAAACATACTATATGTATACATGAGCGCAAAATCAGTACAACCCACAAAAAGTTTGGATTTACCATTGTGGCTCTCTCACCATTGATATATATTTACATGGTAGATCTTCTAAACATTAACGTGTAAAAAAAATAACTACCGTGATAAATAGTTTGAAGAAAAACTATACCATTATTTTAATAAAGCAATATAAATACGTACACTCAGCCAACCAAAATCTGAGCGCAGTCTTTAGCAGCTCTTAAAAAGTGTAAGTCCAGAATTTCAGCTATATCGCAACCTCGCTAGAACATGAGTGACCACTGTGCTGGTTTTAATACAATGAGTGTATTAGTGCAGTTTTAGAGTACTAATCTTTGTGAAGAAAGTAATGTTTGTAAATCTAATCGTGATGTACCGGTAGTGAAAAATATGTGAATAAAAGTATTTAGAACTATTCGTTTGTTATTATTGGCCATAAAATAAATTATAATACAGCGATGTTGCTACGTCCGTAATCATTCACGATGAAGTTTTACTTATTCCCACTTGGGACGGTTAAACACGGTTTATGAAACATTTAACAAATTATACAACATGGTTTTCATATGTTTAGAACCTAAGAAAATAGTAGTCAATTGAAGATTAACACATAAATGCACGAAACACTAACTGAAACGAAAATCAGTTTTATATAACTTTTACTTTGCTTTTATTTCAGTAAGAGTTGAGCTTGAAGTCTATCTAGATGATGTCTTCGTGGCCGTGCGCGCTGCGTCGCGCTATTTTTTTCCTTTTCGTGCATAAAGCTGGCGACGCGAGTTCGAATCCCAAAGCTTGCTCTTCTTTTCTCACAAATCTCCGTCATCTATGTTCGTATTGCATGGACGTATTAGTTTGATTCCTGTCAAAAGCAAAAAAATCTGTCAACGATTACCATTCCTTTAATAAGGGTTACCCACTTCAGGGTTTAGTCTAATAATTATATCAAAAGTTTTAATATTCATATCAAAATGTTTAGAAAGCGGCAGATTAATCGAGGTCATATTCGCTGACGTCAAACTTGAGGTCAGTGACTCACTATCTGCTTTACTGTAATTTAATTACTTGCATGAATTCTTAAAATGCAGAAGGTTAACCAAATGAAAAGGGTCTGGCAATGTTAAACACCAAATTAGAAACGGCTGGATAAATCGAGGTCGCTGAACCCAAATTTGAAGTTAGTTTCTCTGTATCTGTTTTCGTTTAGGCGCTAGCCTCCATTGCAGATGGAGGAATCAAAATTAAGAGGTCCAATATTTTAAGGTAGCTAAAAGGGAGAACATACCAGGTGGACAGGGGAAATTAACGGAGCTTTCTTGTTCTTGCTAGATCTAAATCCACATTGTTCTCACCTAAGGAATCTCACTGGTTTCTTGATTTTGGTAAATTGTACTATTTTAGAATTGCATTTCTTTAAGTAAACTTATATCAGGCCGCATTGCATGGACAAAGAAACAATTTCTGAGCAGCAGAATAATGGTTCCAAAATACGAAGCTGCATTCCCCCTTCTTTCTAAGGAAAGTTGGAGCTTTATAAATGAGGGTAGTGTGTATTATTCCCCCAAATGCACCTAATCAAATGAATAAAATATTTTACGATTTTGAAAGAAAATTATATTAGTATATATCAGGGTTTCTCAACTTGGAGGTCGCGACCCCAGAGGGGTCGTGAGTTGTGTGTAAGGGGGTCAGAAGAGAAGGTGAAAAAATAAGTTTAACTAGGGTTTGTAGGTTAAAATTAATAAATTTCGAAGACGATATTTTATTTTGCTTATTGTTTTTATAATTAGGGCCTACTAAAATAATGTAATTTGTTGAATAGTTTTGAATAATGTAATTAGGATGTTTATCATCAAATACAGCAGATTAACGGTCATGTTTTGAAATGTCATGTTTCTATGAGTCGCAGGATAAAAAAGGTTGAGAAACGCTGGCGTAGGTTTAAAGCGAAGCTATGATACTCAGTGTAGAAAGTGCACCTAGCTAATCAAGTTAATAACCACGCCAGCAATCTGTTGTTAAACAACGATCCAACACATCAGCTTATCCTTATTGCTTGTTTGCTTACACACTCATTTCGCTTACTTGTATTTTCCCCCTTTTTCTGAATATGATTGTATTCAGATATTGTATCGATGATTGTATCCTATTACGATTGATTCAAACATTTACAAAGTTGAAATTAACACAAACAATTGACATCTATTTACAAAGTAGCTCTGCAAACATTGCATGTAACTGCAAAAGGAGGTTGAAAATGAGGAATAAAAATGTCGTTTGTGGGAGGGGGATGGAGGTGTGTGGGAGAGGGGTGTAGTGTATAATGTTTTTGCCTCCAATTTTCGAAACAGCGAATATTTCAAAATAGGTTCTGACTCCTACATTCAGTGTCCAAGAAAATGATATAGTCACCGAAAAAAGTATTATGGGAACAAGCATCTAGTTTTTTTATTACGTTCATAGATATTCACCCATAGCTTGAGACTTTCTACCCTACATCAGCTATTTGGCCATTGAATAAAAGTTAAATAACTGAAAAAATACTCCCAGAGAGAACGCAATAAATATAGGTTCTACACAATAGAAAGGGAGATATTTTCTCAATATTTGCCAGTATTATTCATGTCTGGATAATTTCAATACATGGAATATACATTTTATATGTTAATGTTCGTCTTCGGAAGATTCCAGGATTATTGTTAACTTTCCAATTACATTTTAACTTCCTGCTACTACTATGTTTTTATCTTTATAGCGTTTAAATAGAAGATTTTGCAGTGCAACGTGCACCTTTCTCTAATGTTCATTGTTATTTTATTCTATCGGAATATATTAAGAATATTCCCTTTATTTTTTCCTTCATGATACCAAGCTTTCTAATCCTGGGAAAAGTTCCGGCATATTTCTAATTACCCAGGAATATTACTGGAATGTTAGGAATTAAAATGTAATAATCCTGGAATATTCTTATTGCGAGGGATTCATTTTAAACACATGCACAGGATGAGAAACAAAGTAGTTTAGAAACACGTAAATATTCGTATCATAGAACTTTTAACTTTTGCTCTGGAAAATATATTTTAAGAAAAAGAAATCCCAGAAAAATAATTTTTCAAATATTGAAAAAACTTACTTCTGCAACTTTATAGTTTTTTACGTATATATCCTTCCCATTTCTGAAGGTAAAGTAGAGAACTATTCTTAAAACGCAACTACGAATACAGTGAAGACGTATTTTGTAAACACAGTTGTGCCAATTGCAAAGGTACTGTCCCACTTCAGAGCCTCTTTGCATAGCTGGACTGGTAGTCATAGTATCGTGTAAGCGAAGGGTGTGCTTTTTATATGTTTTATATATATAATTCACAATCATATTCAATCCACTATTGGATGAGGCCTCTCCCGGATTGGTCTACTGCTCCCACCCTGACCAGACGTGTTGGGAGAGGAGATCCGAAGCTCTCAACTGTGATCGCCACCATCTTTATTCACAGCAGCTCCCCAATTGTCTTCACGATGCTGGGTAAAGACCGAAATTTTGAGTCCTCACCGGAAATCGAACCCTTGACAGCTTGCACTGAAGCCTAGTCGGTAGCGTGCTCGACTTCAGTGCGAGCGGTGCCGGGTTCGATATATACTTCTTTATGCATATTTTAGGAAAATTTAATATTGGTACGTCTATGTAACACCGACGTATATGAGGGAGCTATGTAGATAAAGTATAATGTAGCTAAACGTTTTGCCTCTGTGGGTAGGGTTCGAACCAACTTCGTCCACTTTGTGGACAAAAAGAAAAAAGAGAATGAACACGACGCTACAAGCACAGCTATGCACCATCCTGGTAGAACAAGCTTTAAGCTAAACTTTTGTTCCAATGTAAACAAAGTGAAAATTATATAAAGTGCTTTTTTGTTTAATTTTCCGTGTTTCATGTATCTATGATCTAATCTTCCATTTAATGCTATTTTCCTACCTTCTATACAAATAAAAACTATATCCTACAAATTGGTAAAAGTTTTAAAGAAAGGAGCTTAACGTCGCAAGTGAGAATAAGTAACACTTCATCCCTACTGATTACGAACGTGCTGATATCGCTGTATTAAATTTATTTTATGATCAATAATAGCAAAAGAACAACTTTATTTAATATATTTAACCACAGGGAATGCTTGTGAGTAGAGGCTAGTCGATTTTCTTAAAATGTATTTATTGCTTTTAGGTATCTTAGGCAAAGATCGGAGAAGTTAGTATACTGTAGAAACTGATGTACCTAGTAAATCAATATTTGAAAACAGGAGAGTGGATACTCATGTTTCGCGACGTTGCAACATAAATCATATAAGAACTTAATGTTTTAAGAGACCAACAAATAGGTTACATAAAAATTATAATAAACAACAAATAAATAGATTACGATAAAGAAAACTCAGTCTGTTTTGTAGAGGAACTTATCTGTTGATGAATGGCTTATTCCTAACACGTTTCTTACAGAGGAAAACATTTAATTTTGTAATTTAGGCTTTTGAAAGAGACCGCTCATCTTATCATTGGCTAGTGTACATATACAAGCATGTTGCAAAACAATACCGACAAAACCACCTTACGAGAATTGTGGCATCAAATAAGAACAAAGTGTATACCATCGAGAGTGTACAAATGCTTCGGTTCTGCTCGCTAGGCTGCCAAAAGCGTGGAAAGATGAACTTTACAGCTTGATATATCTAATACCATTAGCATTAAAACTGAGGTGGCAATATACCCTCAAATACTTCAAACTTCTCTATCCAGAAATATATATTTCATAATTGAAGACCTGAATTGCAAACCATTGAGTATTTTTAGGAGGAACAAAAACTGTCCAAGGACTTGGGATGTTATTCTATTCAGCTGAAATTATTTTGTATTAAAAAAGTTTTTGAGTTGGAGGTAGGATGTAATATTATGCAAGTGGATAGTCCTGGAAATATAGATTACGTCGAACAGAAAAATTAAAATACGAAAAATTAGATTTGGGATGTTTTGAAATTCAGGTATTCAATTGTGCAATGGATATCCCAAAGGAAGTAGGGTATTTCTACCCTAGTAGTACACAAAAGTTGAACAACGGTGAATTCAACGTTAGGTACGCTACGCAATTTTAACGTTATATATGTACGAAAATGTCCGCTTGCTCAACGGGATTTTCGACGTTTAGAATCAATGTAGTCTTCAACGGCAATAAGTGGACGATGAACAACTTTTTAACGTTGTATTTGCTCACCTGTTCAACGGCTCAAAACAGCGTTTTGCTTTTGACTAAAAAAGAGCTCTGAGTTTGTAAATTTTCCACGCATCTGCAGTGAGATTCAAAGCTAGAAATTTCCGCACTCGTCGTTTGTAGCTCGTCACTCTAACCACGCATCCACGGAGCAGTCTAGTGTATAACTTCTATTTTGCTATTTCTTCTGTGTTACGAAAACTTTATCTGAAGTAAAATACGTGTGAATAGGCTAGGTGCCCGTACGTTTTCCAGTGATTCCGGGGAGAATCAGGATAATCCCAGTCGGGTTCTATATTTAGATACCTCTTCTCCCCCACTACATGAAACTTGACTATCTTCTTAATACTTTTTATCTATACTCCTTAAATTTTGAGTTTAGAAATGAGCGTGTCAGTCAATCAGAAAATTCCTAATATGATTTTAGAAAAGAGAAAGAACAAAAAGAGAACAGTACAAGAATTTAGCGAAAAACTAGTGAATAGAAAATTAGGACCTCTGAAAAGAGTATGACTGGTAGTCCTAGACAGAAGTCGTCTCCAAATATTTCTTTATAATAGAAACAATACAATTCTGCAAAACTTATTTATTCTTCAAATCGGGAATTTATGCCTTAATCCAGGGAAACTGACCTGAAACCGGGGTGAATGGTCACTCAAGTTTAGGCTAGATTTCGGTACTAGAATTGCTGATTGTGTCTTGTGTTACAGCTAATTGTATCTTGTGTTGGTTCGTTGATTTTTCTCTTATATCCAGGTCCATCAAATATTTGCAAACATTGCTAAAAGATGGCATTACTTTTGGCGTTAGGGTAACGCTGTATCAGGAGTCATTCAAAGTAGAAAGTATACGGTGAAAGTCAACAGTAGTTCAGAAATATGTCAACAGTTAACTTACCAGTGCCACTGAAATGCGAATAATGGGAAATACGTTTTACCACCCTAATGCAAATAATGATGCAGTACCGTCAACTTGATCACAGTGATGTACCAAGCAATTCCCTTTTACTATGTGGTCGTTGGTGGAGAAAATATTGAAGGTTTAACGCGTTAATTAAAAACTTCATAAAGGATGTTTGCATTTATAGAAAACGCCAGTTCAAACCTTCATAACATTATAAACATTCTCCGAATTTTCAAGCTAATACCAGGGTAAGTCATATGTTCGTAGCGTTGGGTGGCCCTGCCCACTTGAAGCCGGAAAACCATGTGCAACATGTAGAACAGGTGAAGGTGGTGGTGGCAGAGAGTGTGTCACATGTCTATTTGATCACAGTGCTAACGGTGTGTGGGAGGAACTACGCGTTCAATACACAGTTGGCAGGACATTGGCTCAGGAGAAACTTGTGTGTCGTGTGCTTCTGCGGCATTACTGGAAAAAGGGGCGAAGAAGCCGTAGAAGATGAAGGTACTGTCCACCCGTCCACAGCTAGAAAGTGGTTTCAACCTTTTTGGTCTGGTGACACCAGTCTCGATGACAAGTCCAAGACGACGACGGATATCGATGCCCTCCTGAACGCTTTGAAGGAAACCCAGGAACCAGTACCCGCCACCTAGCAGATGAGGTCCAGACATCACAAACCGTTGTCGTTCGTTCGTCATCTGCATCAACTTGGGTTTCGCTCCAGGCAACCGAGAATGGTTCCCCATGATTTGACGTGTGGTGGAATTTCGAAGGTCCGGTGCACTGGGAGCTCGTTCCACATGGTCGTTCCGTAGATGGGACATTGTATGTTGAATGGACGTCGTTATTCAGCTCTGGTGAACCGAAAGCGACTGCTCCTCCAATTTGACAACTCTGCATTGCATAGGTCAAGAAGAGTCCGTCAGCACATTGCGGACATGGATGGCGTGAACATTTTACCACACACCTCTTGCAGTCCCGACCTTGCGCCATCTGATTTTCATCTGTTTCGTTCCATGACACACTTCCTGCGGGGCAGACAATTCAATTCCGTGGATGATGTGACAACTGGCATTACTGAGTTCTTTCCTTCAAAGCCTGTAACCTGGTATCGTCAGGGGCTTGTGTCACTAGTGGAACGTTGGAGAAGAACCATACAGTGTGATGGGATGTACTTCGCCGAATAGGCTTCTATTGGTACAGGGGGAGGCGAGTGCTGCACATTATCCATGAAAACGCCACGAACATATGACTCACCCTGGTAATACTTTTGTAAATAAAATCAAAGAAATTGTAAAATGATGTATTAGTTGACCCATGTTGCAATTTAGGAAAATAAAATTGTTTTCCACTAGACCATATAGAATGTGGCTATGCGCTTCATGTTGATTACAGCAAAGCTTGCTGATATCGCATATTCTGTATAATTTGTAGTTGAGAGTATTTGTAACTTCTAATGTAATAAAATATTACCTCATTTGAGAATTACCAGTGTCAAATTAGTAAAGTTACAAACGCGATTTCTGCCAAATAATTCGGTGAAATTCCAAAATTTAGCATTATTTTCAAATCGAATCAAAGGAATTCTAAAAAAATGTGTCAATTGACCCATGTTCTCATTTATGAAAATTCATGGTTTTGCCACTAGACTGCAGAGAATAGGGATGTACGGTTACATTTGTTACAACAAGTCGTACCTTCAAACCTACACTTTGCGTGTTTCGGGGTTTTCAAACAAACTAATAGTTTATGAAATAAGGGAAATTTTCGGTTCTGAGTCTTCATATCAGTGCTTTAATTCGGCTCCTATTGCACACAAAGCTTTAAAACAAAAATCTATGTACTAAAGTGCAAATGCAGATTCATATGGTGATGGTAGACAGCTATTCAAACGACTCTAGACGGCTATCAAAACGGGTCGTCTCACTTCAAATCATTCACCACGATTAATTAGATTCATCATATTGTCACTGTGACAGGTAAGATAGGATAAAATTAATTGTATGAGCAGTAACAGCACTATGCCTTACGTTCACATAAGTCCCATGCATTTGTCACACTAGACTTAGCTACTAACATAAGTATAAAAATCTATAGGATCGAATAGAACCTGAAGTTTTAAAATGCCTCCAGTGAATTAACTAAAACTTCCTGGTGTAAACAGTGAAAAGTGGAAGCGTTGAGAAATGGCATTCGATATAATAAAGTAAAACCTAAAACCACATGGCTCTAAAGGGGCCTTCATAATGAATGCGTATAGAATAACAGAAATGAGAACTTAACATCTAATGGACATATTCGTCTCAAATAGAATTTGCTGTGTCTATGTCTCTTATACACAGATCATGTCCAAGGACTGACGCCATGACATTAAAGATGCCAAAACGTTATATGATCATAGACAGAATAACTGGGAAATACGTTATATATACCTAAAACTTCATTACACTTATTACAATTCGGTGGATCCGAACATCACAATGGATATTCGTGTGTCTGGTGACTGCGTCCTATTCAGAGACCTCATAAAAGTACTTCTTAACCTCAGTCAGTCTCAGTTAGCCTACTGACTGACAAGAATATATCCATGAAGCAACTGTAACCTTGATTCCCAATAATTTAATGGCAGCAAGGTTACCCTGCCGTCTCTTCCATTCATTTCAATAAATCTGTCAATAATAAAGCAGCATATCCTGAAGTGGAATATGGTGGATATCCACGTTTACTACCAAAAAGGCTTTGCGAACAGCCTGGGCTTCCAATTCATTACCACGGATACCAACATGATTTATTATCCGGGACAAGATACCCTCATTGCCAGTAGACTGAATCATATCCACCTATGATTTTTGTCACATGTAAACGCTTTACTACTAGCCATCATTATATTCACAGAAGTTAGCACAGTTGCATTTGATATGCCAAAATTTGAACAAAAAGACATTTCCTGGCACAACAGGTTCCAGTGCCGCGTCATATTGATACACCATCGAACTCAGCAACTACGAAAACGAAAATAGAAGGACTTCAGAAACGCAGTACTGACCAGCTCTATTCATCACTCAACACTTATAATTCCAGGCGATAGCTAACTTGCCACCGCCCAAGCAAACGCATATATTCAGTGATACAGGCTCTGATCACGAAATGGATCATAGTGTCTATGTACACTCTCTTCTATTTACAAACTTTGCCTTCAAATTCCAAAACACTAAACTGCTTCTACTACAATACTAAAACTCCTTAAGTATGTTATTCCCCATTATCTACATCATACCAATACGCGTAGGCATCATCTTAAAATCTCTTGATCATGGGAATATCTGGATCTTCTGTTAAATTCACCCACTTAATGCTCCTAACTTGAAAAAGCTTCAACCCCACATAAAGCACATAAGCTATCTGCAGTAACATAAGGAGTCGTTCCAAATTTAATAGACCGACGAAATCGAACGAGAGCAAAATAGTAGACTATATACTCAGGAATGTATCCGTATAAACACCAAATTCAGCACACTATATGGTAGTTCTGTTTTTATGTTTATATCCATAGAAAGGATGTTGTTTGCTGCAGGTATTGCACTTAGATAATCGGCTAATTGTTGAACAATGTATTGTGTTATACAGACTGAACCAATAACAACGTTTCGATGAACTAGAACCTTAAGAGGTAAGATGGTTATGATATAGTTGGCAGTATTGGTATCATGTTAGAAGTGGAGGTTCTCAATGAGAAGTTTCAACTGAGTAACGTCCTTGTAACTATAAAGATTAGATGTGACTAACGTAAGTTAGTGATAATTTCGGAGTGATTAATAAAAATTGACTTAACGAAACAACGTTTTATCTCTTTGTACAACGTTTTATCTCTTTGTACCCTGCAACACGTTTACACAGTCCAGAGAGGTACTTTTTAAACAACTCAAATTTCCACTACGCGTATTACTTATCAGCTTATCTGACAAGTAATGTCGTATTTTTGCACCTTGAGGGAAAGAACGATAACTTACCTGGAACACTACCATTAGTCAGGAAAATAGTCTCCATTGAACTCCACAACACTCTGCCATCTGTCAACCAGTTGTTGAATCCACCCTGAAAGAAGTTATTGAATCTCACCGGTTGAGGAGGCAAAGAACTGGGTCACTGTTCGTTGCATGTCAGTCTCATTTTGCAGTGTTTTCCCTGTAAGCTGGGTTGCAGGCTGCGAAAAAGACAGTTGTCTGTTGGTGCAAGATTCGGTGAAAACGCCCATTGGGGAAGTTTCTCCCAGCCACATGCCTCGATCTCAGCACAGGTCCTAATTGCAATGTGTGGCCGTGCATTATCACCGCGGATGAGCACACCCTTGCGATTAAGAAGAGCAGGACGTTTCTCCAACAATGTAGTCCGTAAACATTCATGCAGCTGACAGTATACATATGCATTGATGGTCTGGCAAGAGCTCAAAATGGATTATCCTACGGATATCCCACCAACCACTCAACATCACTTTGCAGGGGTGGTGGTCCTATTTAGGCACAGTTCTAGCGGGCCTCATTTTAGGTACCTACTGCCGTTTGCGTGTAATGTTAAGGTAGAAGACGCACTTTTCATCTCTTGTCACCATTCTGTCAAGAAATGGCTCGCGTCTGTGACAGGTGAACAGCGAACTGCAGATGTCAACTCATTGCTGTTTTGTTGACGCATGGGGTACCCATTTCCGAGTTTCGACACGTACCCGCGGTCCTGCAGATGATGATGAACGGTCGAATGGGTGACATGGAGTTCGCTGGTCGGTTCTTTAACAGTTTGCATTGGATTTGCCTCCGCCGCTTCTCGCAGCACATCGTTGTCCAGCTGCAAAGATCCCCCTTCCCATGGCTTATCGGTGAGGCTGGTGTCCCCAGATCGAAACCTCTGGAACCACCTCTGGCCCTTTCGCAAATTGTCAGCACCTTGGCCATGTACGGCATTGATTTTTAGTGCCACTGCCCTGACTGGATTCCCTGGTCAAAGACAGACAGCATAAGATGCCGTATATGGTCCTCGGACACTGCCATGATCATACACAAGCCACATTTTCAAAACGTAGAGTAGACCGTTCTCCTTCTGCACAATGCTGCAGAATCTAAGTGCTCTACATGAATCAGCTATGGCACTTGCCTTCTACTTCACTATTCGCTTGTCAGATGGTGTCATTCTAGTGGTCATCACACACGATATTACTTATGTGATAACCCGGTAAAATCAATCTCCTATCCACCTATTCTGGTCCATATATCTACGTAGAATACAAGCTAGTTCGAAACCACAGTTAAACACAAATTCACAAACTCTAGTAGTAGTACAACATTCAAATTACATTTCATCTTACCTCGCACCACAATTCCAGCATTCTTGGAATCGGCCGGCAATGGTGAGTCATAGGAGTTAAAATCTCAAAATTAACAAATTTAATGAATTTAGTATTGGTGATTCAGAACAAAGTGTGTTCCTTTCGTTATGTGAATCCTGACATAGAAATAAGTAAACAAAATCCTATTAACATGGGTAAAATTCCATTTTGTTTTGGAGATACAGTGTTTTCAACTTGGAGCCAGAAGTCGACGCCTAGTACTTGCAAAAAAAAATAATAATAATAATAATTATCTCAATATCTCAGAAATGGTGCATTGAATGGAATTTTGATTTGTGAAAAATTGTTTGTAACGACATGTTTCTAACAATTCATTTCAATCAGGGGCGAAAGCATTATATTACCGGCTTGTCGGTGTTGCCAACCCGGCATAACCTTTAAAATTTTGAAATGGCACTGCTTCATATTATTGTCTATTTTACATCTTTTAGTGAAGAAAGATAATGTACGTAACACTGTGGTTAAAACACTAGATGAAATATCGTACGAAAATACCTAGTTTGTATATTAACGGAAAAATCCTTTCTGTCTTATTCATGGTTTAAAACACTGAAGTGTGTGCTTTATGTATGTTGTTTATCATTACAGGATTATGCAAATGCCAAATAAAAAGACGTTAGTGTTATTTGAAACATTGAAACACTACACTGGGTTGACATCATTGCCAACCAGGCGACGTCGAGTTTTCACTCCTGATATCAATTATGTAGTTAGAAACAAATTTCCGCAAATGAGTTTTTCATTCTATACACCATTTCGGATTTACTAACAATTATTCATTTTCTTCTTATTTTTAAGCCTCGACTTTGAGCTCTAAGTTTGAAGCGCTGTATCTACAAAACGAAATAGAATTTCACGTATCTCATTAGTTGTTTTACTTGTTTCGATGTCAGAAATGTTCTCCCGAAAGTAACGTGGACTGTTCTGAATCACCAATATTTCCTTTATTTAACTTTATGTAAATTTCGAGGTTTCATCTTCCTTAACTCCGCTCCCTCTTACCCATCGCACCTTAAATTTTGGTATTCTCCATGTTTCACCATGCTATATCAGATATATTATGTTTAATTCGGATTTCAGCGATAACATGTCGTGACCCTCCCTTGTGAGGTATTATAATATGATGGGTCAAAATGTGTTTATTAGACTTTTAACAAGGAAATTTTAATAAGGTCAAAATTTTAATATGACTATTGCCTCGACAGTTTCAATGCAGTGATTCAACGGTTTTTACCTGATGACGCCACACTAGTTATATATGTATGTAATTCATATGAATTGGTAACTAAAATGATCGTTTTACTCTCCCTTAAGTTTTAATTTTACACTCTTAAAAGTCTTACTTAATTCCAGAAGTAATATTCTCAGTTCAAACCAGAATTGCAACAAAGATGTCTCATACTTACCTCTACAGTATGTCTATACCTCACGGACTTGATTTCAATGATTACTTCATTCGTCATAGTAAGCACTACGTTCAGTAAAGGATTCCTGTTATAATATAGAATAGAATAATTACTAAGCATTTCACATTCACGAAAAAATAGTATAAATTAATAGAATATAACCATTGTTTCTATTGTATTCGTCCTCCACTCAAGTTAACCCTACTCTTCAAGAGCTTTCAGACACACCCTAATTTGAAACGTTTGTGTACTAACACTATGTAAATGCTCCATTCATAAGGGTAATATAAGCGAGAACTGTTAATGGAGAAATGTTTTAGGGGTGTGAGTATTGAATATATTTTGGAAGCTTTATCAATTGATCAAGTGGAATCAAGTAATCATTATGCATTTGGGACATTACTCGGACAATGGTTGTATGCAGAGAAGCTATGGGGATGTTTATTAGACTCACGTGCAAAAAGGTCACACACAAAAAAATGTTCATGGGATTCAAATCCAGTGAATTCGGTCTTACGTCCGTCCTTTACAATGAAATTTACGCCAGTCATTGTTTGTTGTCATGACATGTGCTGGCAGGCGTGGAGTCTAACTAAATCACGTCTAACCTATTCACCATGGGTAGTTTAAAAACTGTTTTATTAACTCAATCTAAGCAGCAGCAACACCGCGGAGACATTGCTGAAATAAGTGGGGTGGCATGACACGTTCCTTGCCATTCATCATTACTGGCATCATCGCAGTTGCAGGACATCAGACGTACTTAACATTGGGAGTGAAGGAAAGCACATAACAACGAGTCATTTCGTCTGTTCACTATTTGGTCCTGATGGCAGTTTCTGTCATCAGAGAAGAAACAGAGCATGTTATGTTCTTGGTTTATCACCCTGATGAGTAAATGGTTTGCACGAAGCAGGCGAATTTCCTGTCTTCTCGCAAACATTACATTGCCTCTCCTTATCACATATGACTTGCCGCCCAGAATCTGGCACACCACACGTCTGATTGTGCCTTAAAATATCTGGAGCTCTATCGCGATGATAGTTAGGGAATTGATTAAGTTATCATAAATAACGTTCTGCACGTGCTGCATAAACTTGGGTGTTCTAATAGTGTCCGAAGATTGAGTATATACAGGCGCTACATTTCCCCTGGAAGCTTCCAACTCGTTTCCCACTATGTGCACAATTAATGTGGCAATTATCTGAAACGTCGTATTCTCTAAACCGTCGTGTGTTGCGTAGACGGTAATAACCAGAGCGTCCTCTTTATCTTATGCATCAAACTATATTCGGCCATTATGCACTTGGTACGATAACGCATACACATTAGTTGAAAGGGAACTATGCGGTACACATCTCATGTCCTGAAATATCCGACGAAACCTATAGGTTATTCTATCTGTTATAAGTGGTTGCAGATTGTGCAT
Organism: Lepisma saccharinum; assembly: GCA_022664845.1. Lineage (NCBI taxonomy): Eukaryota > Metazoa > Arthropoda > Insecta > Zygentoma > Lepismatidae > Lepisma > Lepisma saccharinum. The sequence continues at coordinate 56,388 of JAGDQP010000332.1, forward strand.
TTGTGATATATTGTGGGCTGCCGATCTGTATTTTTAAAACAGTACCAGTTTAAAATCACCAATATTGTAAATCAATCACTCCATTGAAAACTTTGAACTCAGGAACTATAGAGCTATGAAGGTGATTGAGATATCGTTTGAAATGTCACAGGGAAACGAGATTAGCGCAGCATATTTCATCTATGGTCAATTATCCATCTATCGGTTGACAAGTTTCAAACTCATGAACTATTGTAGCTACGAAAGTGTTGATGTGTGGTTTTAAAAGTCTTGACGGAACGAGGTTAATACCGCAAAGTACGTCTCTGTCCGTCCATCAAAATTTTCACTCGGAAACTACAAGGCCTACGAACGTGGTTGAAGTGTCGTCGAAAAGGTCTCCGCGAAACCTTCCAAAGACACAGAGATAATCCCAGTTGGATAGGTTTTGCAGTAGCTTATGTGCATACCCCTTCTACTCAGCTATGCGTCACTTGCTTTTCTTTATATAGCGTCTAAACTTTGCGCACTAGTGTTAGTGTCTTTTTCACGTATGTGCATTAACGGTCAAAAATGTTCGGTAAGCATGCGTCTAAAATTTCCAAATTTGTTGTAAAGTTATTCCCCTACCACCGTTTCCCTTGGGTCTCACTTATGAATGGAGCATTAACATTAGTGTCATAATTATGCGATAACGTGCGCTGTCGATTCTCTACATTTGGTCCCAGATACATCTGAAATGTCTCTATGAGTGAGGCTAACTTACAATCTTTTATTATATGTCGCTTAGAAATAGAAGACTAACAATAGTGTCATACGCACTAACGTGAAGTAATGATGTACTAACGAACTATTATTTTCAAATAAGTGTTGTGGGTTGAATATTTCTCTAGTATGTTTTTTAAAATATACTGGTTTAAAAGTATACGATGAGTCATTGTTTATTTTTTCCACTTTAAAATTATGTTCTTGCGAACCATATTCCAATATATGGTATTTGTTATTAATAGCAGTGTCACCAATAAGATTTTTGTAATAATCAAGCAATATATAATGTAAATTACTTAGTTCCAAGTGAGCAATATAACTACACAGCCTATACGAAAACGTTTGTATCCAATGAAAAATAATAAGGGTAAGCTCATTTGAGGACTTACTGCGCCATAGCACGGAATTTCATTATAATTATTTATCTCACATTTTAAAATTGCTATGCCTCGATATTGTCTTTCGTTTTTAACAATTGAATCAGTCTTTGTTAAAGGGGATATCTGCTATGTATTTTAATGGCACATATCCTCTTTTTAACAATGACCGATTCAATTTTGGAATTTATTTCCTCTCGCTCCACAAAATGGTTCCATATCAGACCAAAGTAACGCATGAGAAAAAATATCTCAATTTAATAATATTAAATGGTGCCCCAAGCGGCCTAAAGTTTGGAATGCATTTCTAGTATATAGTATATGGCAAAATTCTACAATACGCCCTTATAATTAGGAAACTCCAGAAGGAGATGGGACCATATCGTCGATAGAGGTAGGTTAGGTAGAACCTCACCCCATTTTGTGTATCACCTTTATGGCGGCCATCTTGAATTCAGATCCGAAATTTTAAATACAGATATGACATCATTTCAAACTTATCTCTACTCATGTATGAGATGCTGTGACGTAATAAAATGTAATATTTTTTATTACGGACTACGGATTTGTAAGGATTTTAGAAGATTTTCCTTATTTGGCAAGAAAACACATTAGCTATAGTTCATCATTGTCAGAATTAGATTTTTGTTTTTAGGTGACCAGCAACGAGCAAATTATCGGTCTTTCAAATATTAAAATCTTTATCAACTTCTCGCAGCAGCTTTTGGGACATTGTTAATGAAGTTGTTAGCAACACTGTAGGAAGTTTAAGAATTTATGTAGCCAGTGATTTCAATTCAGTAGCCATGCCAGTTTAGATGTGTCAGAATTCGTTTCTGGAGTGAAGGATGAATTCCTTGACTTGCCTGTTCAGAGCAGTCGTGACAAAGTATTAAAGTTTTGTCCTAGTACTCTACCACTTTAACAGTACAGGGAAGATTACAATGAGTTTCTATAACTTACAATTTAAATTTTGGGAGGGACTCCGCTATCCTGGTGCCTTTCATCCGCTAGGTTTCCGCTGGAGCAAGGTTTCCGCTATCCTGGTGCCTTTCATCATGCAAGGTGGGTGGCAAAGGCTATATAAATGTTAAAACTATTCATGTTCAGGACTCAGTTCCATCTAACATGTGCAGAAGAAAGATACATTCGAGGTGTATGCAACTTTCTGGTCACATTGTAGGTTGAAGTTTGATTTACGGCCCGAAATAGCATTCAGGCACCTAACAACGATTTCCTGTTTCTAAGGAAATTAACGGAATATCTAGACTCTGAAATCTCCCAGGCTGCTTTGCAGAAGTTCTGTAATCAACTGTTTTACTTCTCTCTCGAGATACTTGACTTTGCCGTATTTGATAATCATGTGTCGAAAGAAACAAAAGTGAACATAGTGATAGCATTGGCTGTAGGTAATGGTAATATAATCAAGAAGAGATAAGTAGCAAGAAACTATGCGTTTCTGAAGAGCGTGGACAACGTATTAACGCAAAACTTGAGAACATTTGTAACACACAAAACTATGAACTTCTTCACAAGATTTTAACTTTTCAGTGACCTTTTGAATATTGATCCTGGTAGGTGAGAAACTAACGATGACTACAGGTATGCCTATCTGTTCATTAGAAGTTACTCGTCATAAATTATGTTGCAGAGAGTGGTGTTAAGTTGGCCCAGAAGTATAACAACATATCGACAAATAACGAAAACCAAAAACATTTTCTGTTGCAGTTGGTCCGTGATTACCGTGTAAATTACCCTGAAAGTAGGAAGCAAACACTGGTAAAATCCTAAGTAGTAAAAGTAACTGTGTGTCTAAATTTGACCTTGCAAATTGTAGTAGATTTAATACGTACTCACAATAAATATTTGACTGTTAAATTTATGCTTAACCATATTAAATTGTTCTTATTCCCCAAGGCTAAAATTTAATACAAAATGTTACTGTATTCCATAATTGGTGTTCGTAAGTACAAGTACCATGTGATTTTGTTATAGGCATTATGAATCTTCTGATATCTCTTAATTTTACATAAAAAAATATTATTGTGTATAATAACGATCTAGCTTCCTTTTTAATTTCTGTTTATAAATTTTTAAACATTTATGGTTTTTTTAAAAAAAACAATTTTTTAAACAAAATCCGACATTGTAAAGGTATTATATATTACATAACTAAGGGTAATGTTATAAGTTACAAGTGTAACAAGAACGATCAAATTTAAAACAAGTTTTGTATCACTTCATTCTAAGCCAAAAGCCAAAATTGAACATTGTTCATTTCAGATGGATTTTTAGCCAATCAGAAATTAGGTGGGTTTTTAAGTGAAAATGGTTTGAACTTTTCCTAAAAATACAAATTATGATTTCTGTATCAACCGAAGACACGATGTCACTTGAAATTAGGCTGAGAGAGGCATTTTAAATGAAGGGCAATGGTCGTCACTTATAGAACTGTATATACATGTGTTGCAATATTGAGATATGTCATTTCCGAATTATGTGCTCATAATCAACAATATAAACACACTCGAATTTTGCGGACATTGATGTTAAGAATGTGTTTTGTTTGAATACTGTGACCTGATTTAGATATGTGGCTTGCTAATTTTATGTCATCATCATGTTAAATAAATAGGGTCTGTCTAGTATGGATCTCCAATGCGTTCATTAAATGTAAGAATTTCAGTATCGGCAATCTCATTTTAAACAACGTTATATACACTATACCACTTCAGTCAATAAGTTCGTGGACTGGACGCAGTGTGGTGCTACTGGTGTACTACAGCTGGGACGTGACATCCTAGAGGAATCAGTGGAAGTTCGTCTCTCGACCCATCAAGAGGCTGGTGTGTGAATATAGTGTAAACAGACGTACTGTCTCTGTTATGAAAGGAGTTGAATGCGCTGTGGCGGACTTGGAGAATGTCGTAGTTTGAGCAACAGGCAAACATCAAGTTCTGCCAAAAACTAGGCAAATCCGCAACAGAAACGTTGCAGATGATCAGGTAAGTGTACGGTGACAACGCCCTGGGCCTCAATGCTGTGTTTAAGTGGCACCAACGTTTTGCGGAGGGGAGAAACAGTTTAGAGGATAATGAACGTACTGGTCGGCCAACAACATTCCGAAACACTAACCGTTTCCAGTCGGTCGGACCTGATCAGTAGTGCAGACGCTGATGAAACATTCCTGAACCGGATAATAACTGAAGATGAAATATGGTGTTTCCTGCACGATCCACAACTACCGAGACAAGCAGCCACTTGGAAATCGCCATCATCTCCAAAACGCACAAGGGAAAGTGAACTTGAACTGTTTTTGACAGGGAATTGTCCACATGGAATTCATCCCACAAGAAACAACTGTCAACAAAACTCGCTGCAAGGAGATCCTTCGCCGCCTACGCGAGTCATACGTCTAAGCGTCCTGAGCTTTGGCGTAGGAAGAACTCGATGATGCTCCTGCACATCGCTCTGTCCTTGTCTAGGAGGAGCTGGGAAGGTAGCAGATCAACGTTTTGCCACACCCTCCATATTCATTTGGTCTTGCACCATGCGATTTCGATCAATTTCCCCGCTTGAAATCTTAGTTTCGTAGACGTCGCTTTCATTCTTCCGAGGAGATCAACACTGCCACAAAGGATGCCCTGCGAGATATGTCTGCTAACGCCAACATTTCTCAAACATGTTTCAACGGCTCTACGGACGTTGGCAGACGTGCATCGCTGCCAACGGTGACAATTTTGAAGGTCAGTGTGGATCTGTGTAAGTATCTGTGTCAGTGCCTGTGTGTGTGTGTGTGGACGTTTACGCCGAGCATAGCAACCATGACGACATCTGCGTTCTATTGGCAGCATACATTCTAGGTGCCAGTCAAAGAATTTATTAACTGTACTGGTATATTCTTAGATATAAGGAATGCTAATTACAGATAAGTTAGAAATGAAGTCATATCTGCGGTTATGCTGTTATTTAAGTTGCAGTAGTTGTAGCATTAGTATTTGAAGTAGTAGTATTTGTTGTAGAAGTAGCAGTAGTAGAACGACTATTAGAGTTGTCAACGTCTTTTACTTACCCGGCTCCAGCAGGCAAGTACGTTGGTTAGTTTAACATAAACTGTACAATTTCCATTAATCAGACAATAAACATCAGATGTTGATCTTTCATTAAGAAAATTTTATCTCTTGTTGAGCTGAAAGTGTCTAACAAGTAAGGGTGTAACACGCCGATTGTGATAAGATTGTACAGACATAGAGAACATCGAAAATGAAGCCACACGTATTTTTAAATCGGCCAACAACCGCATTGAAAGGGTCAAATAGTGGCATAAACATGGGGTCAAAATGAGATTGTGTGGAATATTGCGAGAACGAGAAGAGGTATCGGAAAAGGTTCAATGTACGAAATACTACCCACAATCGACGCAAGGCAATGAGGTAGAACGCACCCTTGCGAAGAAAGCAAAACATCCCGAAATGACCAATCATGTGTACAACATTGCCACATCGGCACAATGTGTTATGGAAATGAGCGAAGAGAGTGGCAAGGAGCAGGAAGAAAGAAGAAACGAATGCGGAAAATATATGTTTTTGCTTTTGGTGCATATTTCGCCCGTATGCGAAAGAGACGCAGATTCATCTCAATGCACGAAGATGGGAGAACACACAGGAAGGATGCAAACGCCGTGCGTAGAGACAGTCAGCGAGACATTACAGCACAGTGGGTTGCATATATATCAGAACGTTCAGTTGAGTTGTAGAAAGGACTAATAGATGAAGGATTGGAAGCTCAGATGACGTAGTACGGCATATCACGTGCAGGTACTGTAAGGAAAGAAAGAGCAGGTTGACGTTGAACACAAAACCAGTTTGGAACAGTGACAGTATGGGGCGCAGCGTATGCGATACGAGCTGGATTGGACATGCAAAGTTGCCAAACTCGAGGGTTAGAGCCAGTAAAATCTGGTTGTGCATTTGCGTGTGTCACAGGTACTATCCTCAACAAGACAAGCAAGGCGACGTACAACTGCTTGTGAGACCTAGTGGTGAACTGTGGACGGTGTGGTAGCTGGAGTGGTATTTGATTGTCGTGCAATTGGTGTGTCTGTTCGTATTTGTGCGTGTGTAACAAATTGGGGTGAGGTGCAAGTGAACGTGTGACGCTTGTGGTCTCAAGATGGTCTATGTAAATCCCCTGAAAATGTGTTGGATGTGCTGGTGGAGGCGTATCAGGTAACACAGTTTGTCCGGATACGACGAACGGAAACGAAAATGGAGCCCAATAACTACATTTTTGTGATCCCAAAAAGTTACAAGACGAATGGGCACATGTATGTTGACATTGAAGAAGTCCTATGATGGAGCAATAGATCAGACATCGCAAGTATGCCCGTTGAAGATGAGATGTATTAGTGGGATGGCCCAACGAACTCCAACGTACAGACAACCCGAGTCAACAGCAGTGACACTTTGGATCTGGAATAGAAGCAGACAGTATCGTTTTGGAAACGTGGAAAGAAGAGAATCATGTCCTGGAAATCTGTACAGAAACAATTGAAGTGTGTCAAATGCAGAACAGACCTATATTGATGGGAGAAACAGATCACAGGAGGAGGAACCAAACGTGAAAAGCTAGCCGTGTTAGACCGAACTATTTATGAGCAATGTACGACAGCAATACAGCGGCATCTAATTGTACATGGCACAGCCTTGCAGCGTTCGGCGTTAGAAGCAAACCAAACAATAGTTATTGCTAATTTCAAAGCGTCGAAGAAATGGTTATGGCAACTTAAAACAAATCACGGTATCATTGCACGAAAAGTTGCAAAATTTATAACACATAGTATTACAGTGAAGTCCACACAAGTGCACGAAAGCGCTAACACATTCGTCCAAAATGTACGTTCGCTCATTACTGCTCATGGCGAGGATAACGTATATAACACAGATCAGAGCGGTTTTACGTTGGAATTTCACTCTGGACGCTGTCTGGCTCTGCGAGGCGAGAAGCATATCACAGCAACAGTAAAATCTCTACCTGCCATTACACATAGCTACATAATACAGCCTGTTATATCTGCCAGTGGAAAGTTGCTGTCGCCCATGCTCATAGTCTTGAAAGAGCTTCATAGTACGTTTGGGCCACGGATTCAACTAACAATGTTCCGTCCACAAAACATATACATTTGTGCAACATCATCTGGAAAAGTGACAAAACAGATCATTAAGACGTGGTTCCAATCGGTGTTCCTTTCAGGTCAGTGAGCAAACGGTACTGTTAGTCGACTTGTGAACGGGTTATGATCGAGCCGACTTGGCAACAATAATGCCACTACACAGGCAGTGAATATAATGACGATACATATTCCCACAACCGGGTAATACAACCTCTGGACGTGTATGGTTTCAGAATTTGAAAGAACTTCGTACGCAAAGTATTTGATGCGGTACGCCTTCAGCAACTCAACATCAATCTGCACAGCAGAGACAATATCCAGACACTTCAATCCTTTGTGCATAATCAACTGTCATCTCAACGGTACATACGCCTATTCCAATATGTGTGCTTTCGCACTGGATATCTTTCAACACGACCAGATTACTTTCCAAATCCAGTGGAGTTTTGTTTTCATCAGTTGACGTCATTGGTCTGCTCAGCGGAGTGCCAGAATCCATCCATCATTAAGTGCTCGTGGTGCCAACACTGTTTTTGTTTGGACGATTTCTTGCAGAATTTTCAATTTTGTGCTACTTATCAGGAGTGAGCGACTTGTTTCCAGCATATACCCCTGCATATTGTTATGTTGTACGTACAAATGTACGCGTATTTTCGTAATGATGTCATGTTGATACTCATGCGTTGTACTGATATTACTGTAGCTGTTTATCTTACATATACAGACAACCTGCTATTATATTCTACTGTGCAATGCATTTTTGTTTTTGTGTTACTACTGCCACACTCATTTTCATTTCCAGCATGCATTTCATCGTTGTTCCCATTATGCGATATATGTCACCCACTGCGTAGTACTATCTCGCTGGTTGCCTCTACGCACGGCGTTTGCATCCTTCCTGGGTGTTCTCCTATCTTCGTGCACTGAGATGAATCTGCGTCTCTTTCGCATACGGGCGAAATATGCACCAAAAGCAAAAATATGTATTTTCCGTTTTCGTTTCTTCTTTCTTCGTGCTCCTTGCCACTCTCTTCGCTCATTTCCGTAGCACGTTGTGCCAATGTGGCAATGTTGTACACGTTATTGGTTCATTTCCGGATGTTTTGCTTTTCTCGCAAGGGTGCGTTCTAATCATTGACTTTCGTCGATTGTGGGTAGTATTTCGTACATTGAACCTTTTCCGATACCTCTTCTCGTTCTCGCAATATTCCACACAATCTCATTTTGACCCCATATTTATGCCACTATTTGACCCTTTCAATGCGGTTGTTGGCCGATTTAAAAATACGTGTCGCTTCTTTTTCGATGTTCTCTATGTCTGTACAATCTTATCACAATCGGCGTGTTACACCTGGGTACTCTTCCTTGTAAGTGTTCAAGCATATAGTAATACGATTTTATACTAATTCAAAAGTTTTCAACCATTACCTTGATTGCTTTGAATTTAAGACGTAGCACATACCACTGTCTGTCAGTTGAGCTTCAATGTACTTGCAACAATTGAATTTAATATAATTTGCTGCACATTCAAGAAATATTTGGTTACATGGCCTGAAATATATAGAAAAGATACTTGTTGTAAAAATAGACTTAATTTGTATCATTAGGTTTAACTTTATTGAGTAAATAACTAGTTAGCTAAAGAGTTGACCGAAAACAGAATAACCTCATCACACAACCAATCTCTGACAATTTGTATCAAATCAGTTAATCATTAAAAATTGTTTTCGTTAGGTTAGATTACTTTAGTTTCAATTTAAACATTGCATATCGGTACACATAGTAGGTTAGTTTCATGTTGGGATAGTTTCATGCCGTTCCTTTATTAGCAACATTATAGGATAGATTCTAAAATAAGTTTTAGGTCATCAACTACACAAATAATCATGTAAATTAACTACCATAACACACAAAAATTGAGTAACTTTTCTTAGTTCAGGAAATCACACAATCAGTAAATAAGTTTTCAAATACTAGTTCCCGATAACCATATCATAAATATAACATACTTCATCGCAATGTTGACATTATTAAGCATGTTCATCAAATATTAAATATTTCATCACACTTCATATTAATACATTCAACAAGTTTACCTTCAAGAGATTCTCTTTTACAATACTGATTTTAAAGGTCCAATACTAATATCCATGAAACTATTTACCATGTTCAGGAATTATTCACCAAAATGTATTTCCACTCAAATGCTCTGTTCCATGTTTGACTTAAAATTAGAGATATAGTCCAGTCAGTTGAAAACGTTCTTCTTTTAGATCCAAGTTCATAAAATAAACAGGTAGTCTCATGGTTCCAATTTATGACGTCAGCAACCATAGATGTGCATCTACTAGGAAACTTTCTTTAAACTTTCCATTTCCAACAGTTCACTCCCCTTCAGAAATAAACTTGCCTTAGTATCCAGACAAAATTATCTTTATAATTATTGACATATCCTCTTTAATTTCCTCTACACACCCTTTTTGGATACAAGTTAACATCGGTTACTAGAAAATCTCTCATCTTTTAAGTATTTTTCATATCCACATCCTCTAAGCACTTCATCCACATCATTAAAAGTTTTATTACTACTACTATCTTTCTTGGATTCATTTTTTATACATTCCCATAAACTTTCATTTATCCCCTCGTTCTTTTTAGATGTGCCCAATTCCCATTTCTCAAGTCAATCTCTATTGCAAGGTAAATTATTTAATTCTCTACTATTCCTACTAAACCAGGATCTTTAATTTGAATGAGAACTGGATTTCATGGAAACATTATTTGAATCCACTGTTTCTATTCGATTCTTCTTTCTGTTCGTTCCACATTACCTACCCTTTTATTCGAATCAGATAAATTTTCTAATTCTGTATTCTGATCATGACTAGAAATAGCTTGCGAACTATTTGAAACCAACAACTTAATCTCAGTTTGTGTTTCTACCTCATTTACTTGGCTCAATCCTGTTTGCATATTTTCTTTTCATAAATGTATCGTTGTTTGAGTACCAGTTTCCTTTGTATTACCTTCAACTACTACTGGTGTTTTATTTTCACAAATGCTGACTCTGAAAATATTGTACTGAATCAAGCCATGTGGAATTAATTGTTTGATTTAATTCAGTGTCATGAGAAACAATCTAATTTTTTCCTTTGTAGCTATAACTACCTCTGTGTTAGAATCTATAACCCTCTGCTTTGTTGGATTTGTTACGTTATTCTCATACAATGGCTTATTTTTTTATTTTATTTTTTAGAAAAACGTGAACGCCTGAAATGATTCCGCTTATGACATGAAAAGCATTCTTTATTAAAAGCTGAAATTTTTTGTATTTTTATGTACTAAACTACATCTACAAATTTTAGATTCATTTGTGGAGTTTAAATTTTTATATTTCCGATCCCCTTCTAATCAATTACATTTGTACGTTGCTGATTAGAAAACATATTAGAAAACATGTAATTATCCTTAGACGAAATTCCTGCTGCTTGATTTCGTTTTTCATAAATAAGCATAAGGTGTATAGCTTTATTTAAATAAGATAAGATAAAATGAATTTTGTGGGCGGTAACAGCGAGCTTTATTTAGAGTTAAGTTTGGTTCTGCCAAAAGTATACTTTGTAATTGTAGATAATATATAACCATTACACATTGAACTAATATTGTTTTGTATATATCATTTCCTAAATTATATATGCTAGATTGTGATTCCACTTTAGCTACAAATTCCATTTCGATCGATCTGACTCTTGACTTAATCTGTACAAATCATAACGCTTTGGGAACAAATGTTTATCTAACATTACCATACCATACTTAAGGGGATTTTGTCAGTGATATGCTAATTTGAATGACTTCAAATACCTCTACAAAATTGTTAATGGTCATCCCAGATCTCCCGATATTTTTCACGAGTTGTTTGTTTGAGTTCCTGTCAGATCCACTCAAAGCTATGACCTGTTTGCTTTGCGAACACCCACACCAGCTATTATACAGCAGTCCCTAATTTACAGATTGTCATCTCAGTATAACAGAGTTTCAAACTATTTTGATTTTGCTTTACGATATAACCATTTTTTTTAAATGTGGTATTGATTTCAATATGATTACACATAATCCCTTCACTTCAATCCAGTTGTACCGTATGTTCACTGGGCATCGAACCGGGGACCTCATAATTACAGGACTTCAATCATATTAATAGTTCATAATGGGCATTTCATGAGTAAATTGATAGTGATTTGCTTTCCACTGAATAAAAAACTAAATCTGCGATCTATAGAAATTTTAACCGCTTATTAAGTCCACAAAGAATCGAACCCGTGGCCCTTGATTACAAGATCTCAAACGTTAATTTACATCTTACTTCATGTTCAACTTCATTTACTATATACACCTTTAAATCAGACCATGTGTTTCTAATTTGAAAATATTATCGCAGCAACATTTTAATGAATATAACTAAAAATGTTACAGGCGGAATAATAAAAGAACATTATCGAAATGAAGCTTGTCTGTTTTGCTATTTTGTTTCGAGTCAAGTATTTTGCGAGTCATCATTTTATACCCGTAGTTTCGCTGTATATATTATTGTCAAACATTTCAACATGGAATACT
>JAGDQP010000332.1:74789-115624 GCA_022664845.1 Lepisma saccharinum
TGTGTGTGTGTGTGTGTGTGTGTGTGTGTGTGTGTGTGTGTGTGTGTACAATACACCAACACGTAAGACTTGTGGTTCAAAGTTTAAAACACACGAGTGGCATAAATGAGAAAGATATTCAAATGATGATGTGTTCTACACAAAATGAAAATTGTGCATTATCAATGTGTAAAAAGCTGTCCTGGTCCTGGAGTAGTGCGTGGTATGTTAAATACGCATCAGGAATACGTGCAGGATGTTTCATATGAGCAGTGGGTGGCAGTGGACCGTTCTAATTGATGACATTTGTAACAGCAATTGAAGAATTTGTCGACGAGCTCGTTGACAAGATTTGGAACACTTATCGTCCTCATGGTTTCATTACGCACAGGCAGACCGAGAACTTAAACGTGTGCAAGGAAACTGAAGAAACATGAATGTATAGTCCTAGTTGACTTTGTTGAAAATTATTCAGACGTAGTTCAAGATGCCGTTCAAGCATACCATTGGGCCAACAATCAAGTGACCCTCCATTCAGTAGTTGTATATATGCACCAGGATGAAACACCAGCTGCTCCTAAGCCTGTGCATTGTTAGTGATTGTTTGTCACACACAACAAGCACGTTTTACCGCTTGCAAAAAATGGTAATTGAACACATCAAAACATTAGACGAGAATGTGAAGAAAAGTGTATACTTTAGTGGCAGTACAGTCTCAGTCTTAGTCTTAGTCTAAGTCCAAGAACAGAAAAAAATACCAACTTAGCCAATCACAAAAATGATTTGTGAATAGACGCAGAATGGCATTTCTTTGCCACAAGCCACGCAAAAGCCCGTGTGAAGCTATTGGCGGGACAACGGAACTACTAGTGACAAAAGCAAGCCTATAGCATCCCTATACGGATCAACTTTTATCAGTCAAAGATCTGTACAATTTTGCAAATGAACATATTGCTGGCGTGAAGTATTTAATGTTAATCAAGACGACGTTTGTCGCACAGAAGTAGAGCTACTGGAATGTTTTCATAAATATCTACGAATTCCTGGTACAAGAGAAAAACACTCATATGTACCATTAAATGACAGATATTTGCGGGTGTCCAGGGTTTCATCGTCGTCAACATTCTTTGGCGTATCTGTATTAAAATAGATATTAATAGGCATTGTATACAATTGCCGTGAAATATCAAGGGAGAATGACTTAGCATTATTCTGAATCAACTTTGCACGTTCGTGATATATATTTTATACCACTAATAGGAATCAGAAATATAAAACAGAATGTTGTATATAGCAAGCACAGATAGTGATTATTGTTCTGTGAAAAATATATCTGTTTTTACTTGCCTTTTGGCAAATAGAAACAGATTTTTTAAATTATCTTTCAAACATCATATTTCAGTTAAATTATCACCCTTAATCTACAGCAGATCCGAATATTTCATAACTCAAAATGTGTCAGACATTTTGTTCAGATGTCTATAGAAGTTGCTTTTTATTTTTTCATTTTCCAGAGAGCTCCACGAAGTGTGCACAACTTAGATTCAACTGCCGGTATCTTCAGCACGAATGGCATGCAGAACATACAACTCCATTTTTCTTCCTTTCATATATCAATATGTGATCAGACATGCTTCACTCAATTCCTGAATTTAACCACCACAGGTTTTTGGCGAAATTTGTTGATTTCACATGGAATGACTCGATATCTTGTCTTGTCCTGAAGAGACGCTGGACGAAATTATAAACAGGTGAAGCCTTTTTTGTACAACACGATGTAAAATATTAAGGTGGTAGATAAGGCAGTGTATTTTCGCATTGAAATATTTAAATATTACGTAAGGATGGAAGTTCTGCAACAAAGAGGAGTGCAGAGAGTGGATAGTCTTGAATAAGACTATAATATAGAAAGATAGGATGGGAGGTACTAGAGTTTATGGATATATAGGTAATGCGGTTAATTAAGAAGATAAAATAAATCTGATGATTGTAATTGGAAGGCGGAAATGAAGTTTCGAGTGTAGAGCTTTGTGCCATACCTTGTCAAATGCTTTGTCTAGGTCAAATATACATGAAGGTTGTTGTGTATTGAATTTATTAGCGCTGGTATTGATCAGACGTCGAAGTCGACCATCGACACTAAAAAGATAAACGAAAACTGGCTTGGTAAAGAAGACGTAGCTTGTATTGGCCTAAATGGATGGTGAGGCGTTTTACAATTTGTTTTCTTCGCTTTTACTCTAAGAGTGGAAATGAGTTGGATGGGGCGATAGGACGAAACTGCTTGTGGTGTTGTTGTTTTTTTAGGTTAAAAAACCATGAGTGTTTTCAACCTTCTCCATGAAGCTATATAGTAAAGATTAGTTGTAGAAAAGAGAAAGATGATTCAACGATATGACGGTATGTAATAAAGTCCGTGTGAGGTGCGGAGTTTCTTTTCTCTTCGATAACAGAGGTAATATCGGCAGTAGTGATATACGATGTTATGGAATGATTAGTGTGGGGTTGCACGTGCGGTGAAGCTAAGTTAAGCCGGTCTTCAGAGTGATGTCTAAATGGAATAAGGGATTGTGTGGGTGTTAAAATGTCTTGCAACTATTAAGCAAAGCGTCTATTTTTCAACACCACTATGGAATTATATGTAGTTTTATCGTAAATACTTGTGCGTGTATATTACCTTTTCCATTAGTTGGTTAGATAACTAGTACCGGCTAGTTCATTGCACAAATTTAAAAATAATCTAAGCTTGTATGCTTTAATGTAGTTATGATCTGTCCGTTGTAATCAAGGATGTAATATTAAGGATTCTGGATTGCCGGTGTTGCGTTAGATTCGGTATAGTTTTCTGTATCGTCTTATTAGCGGCTAGTATTGAGCTGGTACGTTATGTCGGTACAAGTGTATGGTACTTTATGTATGAATTGCTCAGTGGGTAGTCGGAAGGTGGTGTTTATGTTGTCTAGTATGGTATAAAGTTTAGTATCTCGCGACAGTTAAGGATCAAAGTCTAGTTAGGTTGTAATATCTGAGACTTTGACAAAGGGTGGCTTTCAGATGTGTGTAGTTAGTTAGGCACCTGCTGCCCAAAAATTGAAACCTATCAGAAATTAGGAGCTATAGATGTACCACCAAAAAATAAAAGCCTCGATTTTGGGGCTCTTCAAATAACCGAATTACAAGGATGTCCATTCCGTGTAATTAGTAGCAGCACGTGCAAAATCTGCAGCACAATAATTGAAACCTACGAAGGAATTACGGGCTATTTATAGACATCCAAAAATTCAAAATTCCAATTTTTGGGATTTTCAAATAACCAAATTACAAGTGCTTATACTTACAATTACGGTTGCAGCACTTCCTCTGAAATTTGAAGTCCAAACATTTAAAACTTATGTACAAAATTACGGTCTATTTATGGGTTCCCTACAAATCAAAACCCCGATTTTTGGTATCTTGAAACAATTAAATTTCTGGAATATCAAGCTTCTGTGAAAGTAACAGAACCAGGTACTAATGTACAGGGTGAAAATATAAACCTTGCAGAAAATAAGATTTTTATGGACTTTCAAGAAAAGAAAAACACTAATAGTGTCATACGCTAGTGCTAGGTTAGTGTGTTAGAGTTCGCGAATTAAACGTTACTACTCAAGACGTTTATAAGTTGTTAAACATATTTATGTGTGGGCCAACTTGGCATCAAGTTACCCGGAATTGTGGTGTTCTGCTCTTACAACGATCTTAATAGTGCTATCTGTTAGTGCTACATTGCCACTGGTTAGTGCTCAGTCCGATAATAGGTTATTGCACGTTCTTTTTTCTGGCCCAACTTGACGTCTAGTTAGCTACGATTTCTTTTCGTTCATTACTTACGGCAATCCCAGTAATGACATGGCAATAGTCGTTAGTGCTCGGATAATGAGTTAGTGCTCAAGCTTATAAGAAGTTATGCACAGACGTTCAATCGTGAGGTTCGATAAGATAGTTATATTATTCAATTCACAAAGAAACGAAGGATGCTATTCGTTTGTGCTGCTCTAGAGTGTCCACTAATTCTCAAGGCTTTTGAACATTATTGCTTTCAGCATTAAAATTATATGTCTCAAAATTTTGCTGGAACTAGTTTATCAACCTGAAGCCATCGCCTAAATGTAACACGTTTCGAAGTGTGGTGTTATATTACACATAATGTAATTCTCAATTTGCATCCTAAACATTAAGTCAATAAAAGTATTGTTATTTTTTGCCGCATCTTTGACCCCGGCCAAGACAGAGGAGAGAAAAGGATGTGGAAAGAAAGTCCTTTTAGGTAAACTCGTAAAAAATGAACACTAGCGCGTAATTTCAGCCCTACCTACCCGTAGTATGCCACTAAAAAAGAGCACCATTGGGATCGCCGTAAGTGAAGAAAATGAACAGTTCGGATTAACTTTACATAAAGTTAGCCATAAAGAAGCTGCAATAATTGTAAACCTTAATTGGCAATAAAGAGAATTTTGAGCAAGTATTTTACGCTTTGGTAAATTCTTAAAAATGTTAAAGAAAGCGATACTAAATAACAATCTAAAAATCTTGAAAACCAAACAAAAAATTTTACATAAAAATAAAGCCTTTTACAGTGATTGATAATAAATTATAATTATTGTTAATATCAATCAGTGAAATGATATAGAATGTAAAATGGTCTAAGTTAGTATGTAAAGTCCTATTTCCCAATTCAAGATTTAAATCCATGTTCATCGTCTTTGTAAGTATATATTACCTAGTACCGTTAACAAGTTTCAATAAACCAGTCATTAGTGATTAAACATTGATTTGAAGAAATGTTTACCGTTATCTGTTATTTACATTACTAACATCTTACCATGATTAACGTTAACCAAAATCATTTTAGTAATGGAAACGGTAGTTACCGTTAACGCGGGATTCAAATTTAACCAGCGTCAACTTATGACGGTTATCTTCTCAAATTAGTTATCTCAGCGCAAAATGGCCGTTAAACGCTGCTTATTTGGTGCGTTTATTTCTCTCTTTATCGAAATATATAGCACTCTAGTGGTGCATATCAATTTTAAAGTATAAAATAATAATGGCAGAACTAATCTATAAAATGTTACCGTACACACAATTCATTTGAGTTCTGTATTTATAATTTATACATCTATCGTGTAATCTTGGAGTATGGAAAAAGGATATTCCTTACTCTAAGCCTATAACCTGTTTCTTTACTGAAAACTGCAGTACAAGCACGATAACCAAGTTAAATTCCATAGTTTAAACGGAGTTATTCCAATCATGATTTTTACCGTTCCCAAGTTTTACAGTTAGTTACATACCTTATGCATAAACATTTTTGATACTTATTTTAAGTAATTTAGAAGCTTATGTAAATTAAAATTCGTAATTCAAGCAATTAAATACTTAATTTAAACAATATGCCGCATATCTAAAATATAAAACCTCTCACAAAAAAACTTATCGCCTCTAGAGTGGTTGCAATTGTTTTGGAGGGCGCTTGCTCCAATGAATTATGCCTATAATTGAGGCCGCTTTAATCTCACATAGTAAATTTACGCGATTATTTATGTACGTTAGTTAGGTACTTTTCACAGCTGTAACCGTAGTTCGAACAATTTGATCTCCAAAGCTGAGTTGTTCTTTGCCGCGCTAAGCTCTCTGCAAGGGCGTGTTATCAATTTCACGTTAATGCAAAAAAGATATTTTAAATAAGGAAAAAATCTTAATTTTTACTAATAAAAATTAATGTAATAATATCTTACTTGGTCTTAAACTCCTCGGCAATCTTACACATATAAATGGCCGGAATTGACGAATTCCATGACAATTCGTTTTCAACTACTTCGTATGACACTGAGTGATAATAGTACTTCTTCCAGAGTTCCATCGTAACCAGAATGCAAAGGTATACAAGTATTACCCATATCACCAACCAATACAACCTATCAAACAGAATACATGAAATCGACAATAAAATCAAGGAAATATTTTAGTTATTTCTCAATTGCTTATAACATTCATCGATTCTTATAACATTCACTTACTGTGAAGAGAAAAACTTAACATGAACGAACTCACACAGAAAAGAACAAACACATTGTTCAATGAACACAAGAAGACAATTGTTATTATATTGTAATTTCTCTGTAAAATACTGTTGAGAGGAATTTTCTTTAACCAAATATTGAAACTGGAGGTAATTTTAACATATTAAAGTAAGTATTGAACTAGGAAGTGCCTCACTGCACCAACGATATATTGCTACGTTTTGTGAATTATCGTGAAATATGAAACGAAAACTAAGAAAATTTAATTATATATCCATTAAATTTAATCAGTATGAAAGTTAACAGAAATGGTTAAAGAAATAAAACGATTCTACGCATCTTAAAGAAATCGAAAGGGATGTAATATTAATAGTAATACTAGTACTCCGAAGATATATGGCAACTAAAGGAAATATTTAAAACACTACGAACTCCGATGTTAGTCCAAATATTTGTGTACCCCAATCGGTGAAATAATTACTGGGTAAAAATAAGACGCATAAACTAGTCGTAGATTAGCAAGGTTATCAAATAAAATCAATATAAAATACTTTGCACTATTACCACTCTCCGGGTAATGGTACTAGTATTATGTGGATATAAATGATAAAAAAAACTTTGGCAGATTATTACATAAGTTTCCAATCGTTAGGCCATTCACAATATAGTTATTAAAGTAATCTAAAATTTCAAAATTCATATAAAGTCCAACGCTTTGGGTATTAGTTAACAAAATTTAATTCCTCCTCCAGGAAATGGATTGATTGCCTGAGAATTACAGGCTTAATGCTGAGAGAAGATGAAGTTAAATATTCGTAAAATCGTCCTTCCTAAAGAAAACTGTAGAGATGTATAAAGACCTGTGTCCTTAAGTACAAGTCCATCTCTATTCTACCACTGCAAATCTGCATCTACTTCTGTAGCTAAAACAAGACAATGAATCAAGAATACTCCACGCTTAAGTACGTAAATGATCATTTATATTATACAGCAAACATTCGAAGCACTTATACTGTCCCGGCACGATCTTTGCAAATGACCTTAGTAGTTTCATGCTGTTCTGCCAACAGTTTGCAACGATGAGCCAACATGGGTCTAACAAAGTTAAATGAATGACATGATTGGTACAACGTTGGCTGATGTCTGTAGAAAAACGGTAAGCCAAGTGGCCAAACTTGCAGCATGCCAACTAACTTTTCCACGATGACCCAACATGGGTAAACATTTTTGGTTGGGCCAACCATTTGTGTGGATAGGGTAGTGAAAGTGCATCAAGCGATATTTGCATTATTCGCTATGCCCGGGTTATTCACTTTGCTCGGGCATCCTATACATTTTAAACAACCTTATATCTTAAGGCTAATTCTATATTAGAAAGCAACAAAGTGTCGACAAAATATCCTCACGGAATATACACTAACCTATTTCATAATCATTATTATTTCATTTCCAAATTATCTATAAGTATGCTATGGTATAAGTTTTTACGTAAATTAATTTATGTGATTATAATGTTTCTCAATTCAATCTTTAGATGACAAAATATTTAATGACAAGGAAAGAGCAAAATTTGATTTTAAATTCAAGAACAAAATGTTAGTTCTTATAAATAATTTAAATTTAATTGTAATGACTTTAGGCAACTTTGGCTCAGGGCGGATGGATGATGATGAGATAAATTGATGGAATGAAGAAAGTGGGAGGAATCGTGAGCACTCCGAGAAAACCCACGCACACGGTATTTGTAAACAACAAAGCTCACTTGGCATGAGCAGGGATCGATCCGACGACTCCTAGCACCAGACGTCAGCGCTCCAGCAATTGAGCCACCGCTGCCCCGGTTGTTATAAACAAAAGGAATATAAACAAAAAGAATAAAAAATAAAAATGGAATTTTTTACAATATAATAGTTTTCAAGGTTTAATTATACAGAAACCGAATAGGCTACTTTGACGAACCAAGTCAATAAACAAGGTTCAATCAATAAACGTTCCAATGTGCCGATTACAGACGATCAGATGGAAATTGGACCGTATCAGATGCTGTACCAGCGACATGGAAAGTAGTTAACCACAGAACAGGGTAACACTGGAGGAAGACTGCAAAATGGATAATATTCTATTTCCTGAATTCATGAAAAATAATCCCATCTTTGTAGTATCTAAAGGTGATGTTGGTAATTCACAAATGTTTAATAATAGCCAGAAGGAACCGGTTGTTATTCGAAAAAGTAAATACCTTCATGGTCCACACACTTGGTAAATCAAATAAATGAGTACACAGAAGAAAGTATTGATGATGACTGAAACGTTTCTGAATTCCCTAGAACAGACAACTTACAATGAAGTACTAACCTGTATGAAATCAAGGGTAGGTAACGATTAGGCCCAAGCGGATTGTGAAATGGTTGCTTCCGAGAATTCCCTAGATAATAGTTATACGAGTAAACAAAAAGTAATAGAAAATTTCAAGAAGGAAAATTTAAATGCTATTATATTTTTATCAAAGGATATAAGAGAAAAATACAACAGCTCGTAAAGAAGTTCAAGGCCATTAATCCTGAATTACCAAAGTTAACCCTGGTAAATCTACTGATCTACATACTTCCTTCCTATGTATATACCGTATTAAGAATTATTAATTGTATTATAGGCATGAAACTGAAAGAGTTAGTTCACAAAGCAGCAAGAGGTAAGAACGAAAGGGATCAGATTGAAGCGTGAGAATAGTTTAAATAAAAATAAAAAGGAGATCCAAGGTGTAACTGCTCACATGGAAGGAGAAAAGGAAGAGGGATGTGAGAGTTTTCAAACTAGATCTAAAGAATGAGTGGAGAATGTAGGAAAGAATTCTGGTGGTGCGGAATATGATTGTACAGCTTTTCTCGAAGTGGATCAATATCCAGTAAACAACATCGAGGACATCGGAAGTTGGCATCCTTCTCCAAGAAATCATAGAAAACGATAATATTATACTGAGTCTAAAGGAAGGAGCGGAAGCTTAAAGAAGCGGATGCAAGAGATCAAGAAAGGACACTCGAAAAGTTAAATTAACAAGAGAATATTAATAAGAGTTTACAAAACAATCACGTAGAGCATATAAGCCTACTAAAAGAAGTAATGGCGAATATGTATAGAATAAAACCATGACCTCTGTAACGTCCAAACATGACTTTCAGTCAAGGATGAAGCTAATGGAACTAGATCAGGTTAAAGAAAAAACAACTGCTATGAAAGATGAAATGAGTATTTTAAAATCCCAAATTACAAAACTGGATAAGGAAGATGGGATGCAAGAAAAATTTATCAAGCTCTTGTGGCTAAGAGAGGGACTAAGACGAGCAATTTATGAACATCTAGGATATATATGTAAAAACCTGTCAACTTTATCATGCTCAAAAATTTTACAAAAGTGAAAGGTTTATGTATAGAGGCGATATCTCAAGTTCAGGAGGCAGGTTACGATGATCCAACCACATGGAAGTATTAATGAAACAACCTGGAATATATTAGACTAAAGGATTCTGAAGGTAATAAAACTTATCCCATAATAATCATGAGCGCATAATTTACTGAAAATAAAAATGCTTATCGCCGCAAACGCTAATGCCATTTTTATTTTTCTGAAGGGAGGTATGTGTTATGGCATCAATTTTATACTAGGAAGCATTCATCTTTGGCTTTGTCTACAAAATTGAGTTGAGCGAGTTGGTTTTATAGTGCGAAACAGATTATTTTGCAGGAAGTCATAATATCGTCGCAGACACAAATTGATTTTAATGAGAGTAAACCTTATAGGTTGCCGGTATTGAAATATGTTTTTGGTTCAGAGGACAGGGGAATTTTACCTCCCAAGATGCCTCACGTTTCCTTAATTATGTAAGGTTTGACTACCTGAACTATAAATTTATTCCACCACGGTACCACTATTAGAATGCGAAATACTGAAATTTACTCTTTTCTCCAAGATGAAGGACTGTGTTTTGTGATGTCACATGTTTAATATTTCGATTGAAGTTTCTTTTCTCGGATGTAATTATGAGCACGACATCGGTTATTCATATTGATACGAGCATAAGATTTCGAAACATTAAAATAATACTTTTTTCAGGATGGCGGCCAGAAAGTTTGTGATATCACATGTTTCCTTATGAACATAAGGTTACCGGTGCCAATCTGAACTATACTTTCTTTATTCCATCTCGATACGGCTACTGTAATTCAAGATATTAAAATTTAATTATTTCGCCATATGGCGGCTTGTACTTTGTGACGTCACATATTTTTGCTATTTTGATTTGGGTTTCTACTTTCGGATGCAATCCTTAGTAAAGTGTCGTTTATTCCATCTTGGTATGACCATTAGAACGCGAGATATTAAAATATAAATATTTCTCAAAATGACCGTCATAACCAAGTGACGTCACCTTGTTTTGTTATTGCACCTAAACGCCTTATTTTTTTCTTCTTGATACAATATGACAAAGGGGTCTTCAACCAATAAATACTTTATCTTTTGTTTTAAACGCAATATGACAACGAGCCACAGCCCCTAAACGCATTACCTTTCCCTATAAATGCAATATGACAGAGGGTCCTACGGCCCCTAAACGTTTTCTTTTGTTATAAATGCAATATGACAGGGGGCTGCGGCCCCTAAATACTCTACCTTTGCCTATAAATGTAATATGATAGGAAGGTTTGTGGTCTTACCTTTGGTTATGGATACATCATTATGTGAAGTTTGGCTGTAATCGGCTCATTGTTCCTACGTAATGGTGTATTTAATAATTGAGTTTCGTTACTTTGAAAACGGTCAATAGTTTGATTTTTTTGATGTTGTTCAAGTCTGAAGGCTTGAGTCATAAACAATCATGCCAAGTTTACAACAAATTAGCCTAAACGTTCTCACATGAGACGCAAATATATATTCTAGTGATTGACTTTCGCTACTATTGAAAGGGTAATAATGTAAAAGGGTGGTGCGGATAAAACATAGAGAATTGTCCATTCTATCAGAATACCGAGTTTGGATGTAATATGTCCATACATTCTTGCGTGATACGTGGAAACTACGTCGCTCGCTCATCACAGTGAATTTATATTATGTGCTTTTAATGTTGTTTAATTCAATATTTAGGGACCAAAGTATTTAATGACAAGCAAAGTGACAATTCAATTTCAAGTTCAAGGACAAAATTTTGTATTTTTTTTTATAAATGAAAGCTGTATATAAAGAAGATTAATGAAAAAATGATGGAATCTTTTAGAGTACAGAAGTTTTGAAGGTTTAGTTACACTTTGCTACTTTCACCGTCATCTCTAGTGATTCTTTAAACAATTTGAATATATCGCTTCCATATTTACTACTATTAGTCAATTTATGTTCAAGATTATCTTTATTATGAAATTTGTCACATATTCACCTTTTCTCAATACTTTTACCGTCCAAGAGTTGTTTAGTTTCAAAGATCTTAAACAATAATTTAAACAATGTATTATATAAATGTGGTTCCACTCCAAATCACGCACATTATTCTAAATTATACTACATTGTCTATGCGCATATCTTTTTTCGATATTTGATTCTGTCATTCTTTTCTTTCATCAAATAATTATAAATTTGTTTTGCTGCCCATTTGTTCTATTCGAGTCTTTGATATTAATGCGTAAGTTATTTCAACTAATTGCAATGCTAAATGTTATTTCTTGTTTTCAACTTATAATTTCTAGAAGTGCAAAAAGTTGATTTTTTGTATAACATTCATAATCATTCTACATAAGAATGACTGTTTGTTCACAACCAATTACAGAGTGCGATGTAGCAACAATACTTGCCCTGTACAATTATGTTTTCAAGTTAAATCCTCCATCATGTTGATGTAAATAAAAATTACTTCTGTTTTTTTCTCAATACAGTTCCTATCCATGGAAAGTATTTCGCATAGTTATTTATTTCCGCCTTTATTTTGTTGAATAGCGAAACAATCAGCAACATATATGAACACTTTCTCAAAACTTAACAATTAATAAATCTCACTCAAATTATTAAATACCGGGTATTAAAAACAATTTTTATATGTTATTAGATTATAGAGAAACTATACATACAATTTCTCTTCATTGTATTTAATGGTATCATTCATATGAGATGCCATTCAATTCTCAAAATTTTAAGCTTACCAGTTGCCTCACGAAATCTTTCGTATTTATTTTCCCTCTGCTTATCCATAAGTAATCACATTTTGTTTGTTTCAATTTAATTGAATGCCTGGTAAGTTGCCAAATCTCTTTATAAACTCGAAACTCTGTTCGTGCTCCCTTTTGGATTTGACCACGCATGTAATATCATCCACCAAATTTAATTCTTTGAAAGTTGCCTCGTCACAGCTTATACTTCTAATATTAAGATATCTATCTGTTACCAAGGCCATAATAATAATACTGAACAGATACGT
Organism: Lepisma saccharinum; assembly: GCA_022664845.1. Taxonomy (NCBI): domain Eukaryota; kingdom Metazoa; phylum Arthropoda; class Insecta; order Zygentoma; family Lepismatidae; genus Lepisma; species Lepisma saccharinum. Next base: position 87,289 of record JAGDQP010000332.1, read on the forward strand.
CGAGATTGGACAACAAGAGATATTCTGGTTTGAATTATAATGCCAATTATTTTTTATTAATTTGTAAATATAATTATACGTTCTTTTAACAAGCATTTCACCGTGATAATAAATCGCCTGGAAAAATTTAAACCTTTTAGTACATTATTTAAATAGTCCAAATCGAGGAAATCAAATGCTTTCTGTAGGTCACAGCTCAACAACGCAAAGTTCATTCCTACATATTTATTAGAAGCATTTATAGTCTCTCTGATTATAACTAAAATGGATGATAAAGATCTGAATCCCGGCAAACAACGTTAATTTACATTTAATATTGTTATCATAAGAGGTGACATTCTATTAGCAAGAAGTTTCATCAAACACTAATAATCTCAATTTAAAACAGATATTAATCTATATTTTATCATATGGTAACGTAACGTAACACTATATCTATATCAGGTACTGTATGGCTAATTTCTTAAAATTCTTTTTTCTCTCTCAGAAAACCAAGTCTGTTTCACCTACATTTAGATAGTGAAATTTCAGCAAGATTTTTTTTTTCGTATGCGTGAAATGTTTTACCTTGCACTATGGTCGAAGCTATCTTTCAATATGCACGTTCGTTTTGCACTCAGCATTTTGTTTGCTTCTTTCGGAACTGGTATGTTTTAAATTGCACGAAATACCTATAGTAAGTCCGTTTTAGCGAACATAAGATTTTAACGATTCGCAATATTTTATTCCGATTACCAGCAAAGCTCAAAACACCTCCGTTGTTTTCGCAAACCGGAAGCCAGTTCGCATATAGAAATTCATTCTGTATAGTTACAACTAACCAAACTATAGTATGTCTTGACTGTGTTATCAAAGTGGAGGTTAGGTTGTATTAAGTACAAATATGGAAAATACGTACGAAATGTTTGACAATGATTTTGAAAATATTAAAGCAAATTGCTGCCCAGTAGCTATATCTGTGGATTATTTTCTTTTCGAAGAATGAAATGTTATGCTTCGATGATTGTGGAAATTTTGTTTAACTGGGCTCCAGTGTAAAATGTCTACCACATTTGAAAAGTAAAAGTAACCTAATCTTTTGGAAAATATATGTGTGAATTTTTATCTCTGCTCTTTGACAGAGCATTTCTGTAAATAACCAATTTATGCTTTTCAGATGTGAAATTAACTGCATCTTTAAAAACTCGTTGTGATGTGCTAAAAGATTATCTTCAGAAACTGCTTTTTCCTCCACGAAAAATCAGTCGTTTTGCATTACGTTTGTCATTTCTAAGTAAAAATAAATTACATTTTACCAGATATTCCTTGTGTCAAGGGTTTTATTAAGAAGTAAGTAGTTTACCATCACTGTGGTATTGCAGTAAGGTTCCCAATCTTTCGCTATTTCAGACCGCGAAGTGTTATTTCATGTGCATATGGGGAAGTAACTCCAGAGAAGTAAAGTTTTGATATTTAAATTCAGTACTTGAGTAAACGTTAGCGAGTAGTTAAATGTGGTGTTCTTATCTCAATTTCGTGATTAATGTTAACTAGTGCGCGGCTGCGTTGTGTCTTGTACATTTTAGAGATCTAGTTACGTTAGGTCACTAAAATAGCGTTTTGTGTTTGGCTTTCCTGCGAGATGTTCTCGCCTGCGTCTCCCTCCCCCAATCCTCTTTTGGGGACTTTCCCTCGTGTTCTGCTTTTGCCAACTTTCTGTGTTCTAGCACGTCTTTTCGGGCCTCTTCCATGCATACTTCGTGGTACTAGACTAGTGTGTGTGCTGTCTTCGATGATCCTTGGCTGAAGCTGGGCACTGATGGGTAGGTGCCCGCCCTGTCTTCAGATTCCTTTATTGTTTTGTTCCCTCTCTTGTTGCGTAATGTAGGCTTGTCTCCCAGTTAGGTTTGATCACGTTATGTGAAGTTTAGGTAATCCCCCTTTTCTGCAACAGGACACGACGGACCCACTTGTTTGCTTCTGGTGTCTACCTGCCTTTGAGAAGAAAGTCCAGATACATTACAACTTCGTTCCTCTTTCTCTTGAGTAGTTGGTAACTTAATTACCATCAACCCTACACCACCGACAATTACACTTTCGTTTTGTGGTATCGTAACTGGAGTATGACTAGCAAAGGAAACAACTTTCTGTCTTCGAGCTGCAGTGCCGACGCCATTCAGCCTTATCATCTCTTCAAGATCAGGTGACTGAACTATTTATCAAAATCTAACTTGATATGCCTTCAGTAAAGTCACGCTTTCCCTCCCCCGTTAAAGATGAAAGATCGTTCATTGAAAGTTCGTCCGACTTATTTGCTCTATTCAAATTATAGAACGGAACCTGATTAATTAGTTGTTTCCCCGTTTCACCTACACTCTCTGGACAATCTATTTAGTTATGAAGATGTTATTCATACTTAAAACAAGCTCTAGGTTGTGTCGAGTTTTGTATATGAATTTTATATCCATAAATGTTCAAAAATTATGGCAACTCCTTCTATAGTTTACTAATGTAATTCATCTTCTCCTCTGTGGAATTTAAAACCTTTATCTTTGTTACTTCACCATACACTTGAAACACATTGTGAACATGTTCATTAGATATTCTAAAGTAATTGTGAAAATGACAGCTGTTATAAGTCCATTATTTTCTATTGACACTGCTAAGTCAAATTGTTCCCCATTTTCTTTATAACTAAAGACATAATTATATCTCTCAATTCTTGTTCTGCGATCACTAAGGCTGTATGTATATTTTTCATAGAACGCTTTATTGTGCCAATCTTGTTCTATAGGTTGAATGTGATCTTTCTGACACAAAACATAGTTGCACGTCTTGCAATTAAGATAAAAAAACACTGAACTGCTGAACAAGACTATATTATTCTTGTTCAGCAGTTCAGTGTTTTGTGATCTTCCTGTAACCTTAATTGAGTTTGAATTTTTTCGTGTACTATCACTGAATTTCACTTATGGCTCAGAATTCTGCAGCATATAACTATTGTGTCAGTTTTTGCGATTTTATTACTCATTCCTGTCCATCAATCGATCTATGATGTCTACTCACTCTGTAACTAACAGCGCCATAACTTACGCCGTTACATTTCGAACTACATTTTCACTAAACGCCTCTCTGCACATCCTCACACTACCATGTCTCAGGGCGCATTACACCACTGAGCAACGGGCGCTCAGTGTCAAGAAAGTCACATAGTGCAATTTACATACCAGGTATAGATTTAAACAACGATTAATAAAAATGTTTACTTAGGGATAATAAAATGGGTAATAACAACACCTACTGATACAACGTACTATGCAAATTAGAAAATGTTCAAGAAGTAATGAAAGTATTACTGAACTGGTATTAAATTCAGTAATTTTATGGCTGACTCTAGGATTCGATTAGCGTATTTTTATTCTTAGAGTAGCGTATGTATAGTGATTCGTAAGATGTCACAAATTTATATAATCCACCTTCATAATTAGATTGAATTTATATATGTTTCGTGAAGGACTATTATTCTAACGTATAAAAATCTAGTAAATCTAACTTTAGAATTATACGGTGTCACTTCAGAATACGTCGGGCGTTCCATTTAGAACCACAATGGAGCAATCGCAGTTAATGTCAAGTTAAAGTGCATGATGTATAATGAAAAAATGTATCTAACGTGATTCTTTTTAAACCAAATTTCGTTCGTATCCGCTTACTCGACATGGTTACCACACTAACTGTCCGTGGTTTTCGTAGCAAAACATCAGTGGGGATATGGAAATAAATATTTCCCTATGGCGTAGCTTTATCATGATTCCGATTCATGAACCTGTGACTTATTTCGTTCAGAAAAATCACGCCTGAAGTATGTAAAAGTAATACCAAGTATTCAACGCAATGCTTAGATTTAGGATATCTCAATCTTACTCATAAATGAATGATATTTATGAATATCATTTTCAGATATAAAGAAAAGTACCTTTTAATCCAGCTTGAAGACGGTCTTCCAATATGTTTGATGTCAGCTAATGACGAATATTGAAAGAATTCCTTAAATGATTTCAGAAAAGCCAGAAGAAAGGATTTGAGTAGGCTATTTTGTGTCTCTGTAATGTTCCGAACCGTTGAGTATCTGTAATAAAATTGTAATAATACGTGCAATGAAGCTCGTTATATTAGCTATGAAAGTCCTACCTAAGCGGCATTTATTATTGTGTGATAGTTAGCCTACTTTTCCACTTAAATTAATGATATACACAACGTCCGAGAACAAGGAATCTCCCCTACAAGTATCAATTGTTTCTTTTGAAGATATAAATTATGTAGTATGCTGCCATGTGTAGCACTATTCGTAACACAACCACAGAAAATTGCTTTTTAAAAATTTCAATACCACACCGTGCATCTTATAATTCGCTTGGAAAGACTGACCATACTGATATTATTCGAATTTACATTTATACAAATTCAACAAATGATACAATTTTGGTTAAGTTATTCTTTCGCATGTATTTTAACGGAAATTGTACCTTATTTTAGACTGCAATGTTTGTCCCTTCAAATTCAGATGAATGCCTTAAAAGCTTCATTTTTATGAACGCACTCGTAGAACATCAAATATACACTTTTATTAAATGAAATTGAAAATATATCCGAAACTTGTTCTACTTATAAATCTAGTTTGTCAACAGAACTAATATTAAATTGCTTGAACTAGCTTTTTGTATACGCGAGTGATATATATCTGGTGTAGTAAAAAGTAATCCATTATTTTGCCAGTAGATGGATTCAGTGATCTGTATCTCGCGTTGCATAAGTCCGATCGGGTTCAACGAGATGGCGTTCAAACGATGAGATTGCGTACTACAAACACTGTTCAGATAGTTGTGATGAGTTGACTCAGTGTTGTGTGAGCGCGCGTCAAAATGGACACTAGCAAAGAGAAAATACAATATATTTTACAGTTTTTCTTCGATAAAGGCGAAAACGCAAGCCAGGCGGCTGCAAATGTGAATAGTATTTATGGTCCTGATACTGTAACAGCCAATCACGCGCAAGTTTGGTTTCGTCTATTCCGTTCCGGTAATTTTGACGTCAAAGATGTACCACGTACTGGAAGGCCAAGTGTCGAAAATGTCGATAAAATCATGGACATTGTCGCGTCCGACCGTCATGTAAGCATTGTTTCGATTGCCCAAGAGCTAAACATTGCACAAAAAACCGTGTGGAACCATTTGCATAAGGCTGGATACACAAAGAAGTTTGATGTATGGGTGTCACACGAGTTAACGCAAAAAAAAAAACTCATGGACCGAATTTCCATCTGCGAATCACTGCTGAATCGCAACAAAAGCGACCCATTTCTGAAGCGGTTGGTGACTGGTGATGAAAAGTGGATCACTTACGACAACGTCACGCGAAAACGGTCGTGGTCGAAGCGCGGTGCGCCGGCGCAAACGGTGCCCAAGCCAGGATTGACGGCCAGGAAGGTTTTGCTGTGTGTTTGGTGGGATTGGCAGGGAATTATCTACTATGAGCTGCTCCCCTACGGCCAAACCCTTAACTCGGAACTATACTATCAACAATTGGACCGTCTGAAGGCAGCAATCGCCCAGAAGCGCCCAGCTTTGGCCAATAGGAGAGGCACTGTGTACCACCAGGACAACGCCAGGCCACACACATCGATAGTAACTCGCCAGAAGCTCCGGGAGCTTGGTTGGGAGATTCTTATGCATCCACCTTATAGTCCGGACCTGGCACCGAGTGATTACCGTCTGTTCCTGTCCATGGCGAACACGGTTGTTGGTGAAAAATTCGCTTCAAGAGAGGCTTGTGAAAATCGACTGTCTCAATTTTTTGCCAATAGGGACAAGGGCTTCTATGAGAGAGGCATCATGATATTACCTTCCAAATGGCAACACGTTATCGAACAAAACGGCGCATACGTGACCTAAATCGGATCATTCTAACTATGGTAAATCAAGCCTTCAATGTCATGCAAAAATAATGGATTACTTTTTACTACACCAGATATTTAATAGCGGTCGGTATAGACGATTTTTAAAGCAACGCTGATATCTGAATAGAAGAAGCTTTCGATGAAAATTTTCAATATATTCATGGTACTAGTATTAAATTGTGAGAGATAGTGACTGTAGCTAACTATGGTAAGTTATTTCATACACTATTCATTGAGTTTAATACTCAGTGCATATAAAAATAAGAACTCTACTGAAGATGATTCTGGATCATGTGACTAGTTGCATGTAACTGTGTTTTCCAATTGTTTCTCTCACAAATTTAAAGCGGTTAATTTTTTAAATATATTAATTGATCCAAAATAGTATGAAAATTTGCAATACATACCTAGATGTTCTACGCTGCATTGCGACTTCCGTTCGCTCAATATGAACTTCCGGCAAGACTCTCCTATTGTATCTAATTTGGAAAGGAAAGTAATCTTTCTCAATAAATTGTTGATTACGGTTATCGTGGTGTGTTCCAAATATTGTGACGTACTCGAAACAAACTGTATTTAGTTTGTTTTCCTGTAGTTGTGCTGGCCGATGCTTTAATGCCTGTTTTCTGTGGCATAATTTGATCACACTTGTAGTAATGCCCGCAATCAGAAAATATATAATTTCAACCATAGAAAGTATGCTACAACCAAAGAAGAAATTGCCGATGCTTCCAAAAGAAACTGGAATGAAAAATTATTAATTTTTAATTGCACTAAATAACATAAATTCAACAATACTGTCAGACACAAATCTGACCTTTTTATCACCTCAAAAATATTCAATCTAGGCATTTGAGTCCATATTGTAAGAAATTTAGAAGAAATTGTGAAATACCGTACATGGATCGTTCAGGGAAAAAGCACCCATTTACGTATAGGACCAGTATAGATGATGAGCCCTGTAAAATGCAAGATAAGGCATTCGCTGTCACTTGTTTTCATAGTCCAAGTGTGTATTACTATGATTTTGGTAGCACTTGCATTATTTGTGTTCTTGTATAATGATAAAGAACTTCTGAGGCAGTAGTATGTCAAATGAAATCTGCGATTCAGTTCATGAGCGCAAGAAATACGCTACCATTTTCAAAATAATGAAGTCACGCAAGTTTATCTTGATTGATGAATAGTGTTACTGCAACGGTGTCACAGCCTACGTGTGGGAAGGAAGAATTCTCATCATAATGAACGAGGTTTCTGTCTCCCACTAGAGTTGATTTTCTGAGTTGTGTCTATGATTTTAAGAACAGTTTCGGCATTACGTATTGGACGAAATGCATTCAAAATGCCATGTTTGTCTCACTTTAATTCATGAAATGTTTACTGCGTTTTGTAATGTACTGGTCATGTATGTAAAGAAAAAGGGAATACGGGAATAGATGTAAGACAATTTACAAAACAGTACGATAGGTGGCTATATGTCATGATTAGGGGACTAGGCTACTCTAACAAGGTACATTTGCGAAGTCTCTGGCAGATATTAATATAATATTGAACAAAATATATTGTACTAATTTTAGCGCCCATTGCATATTTATGTCTTCATAAATCAGGGATTCCTCTGTAACTGGTGTTATGCTCAGAAACATTCAAAGATAAATAAACTTCGCAGTTGAAGAAATAATCCGAATTATGACACCACTGTTACAAAGAACTTATCTAAATATAATTTTTCCTTCACTTAGAAACTTTTCGCCTTCTCATTACCCTGCAATATCAAAAAGGATGAGTAACGGATGTTACTCGCTCAAGCTCCATTCGCAGTCCCTGATGGATATTAGTAAAATATTGAATATGACGGACTGTCCTGCTGCACAAAGTGCTTATGGTATTTCTTTACGCTGCTCATAGCGGTACTTATAGAAAATTTACATGTTTATATCTGTTGATGAACCAATCTTTTAAGCGTAAATGAGGAGCCCAGAAGTCAAGGAATACAAGTGACAATAAGCACATTCAACGGACTAAGTGCTGAGAGAGCATTTTAATCGTATTGGTTGCTACCTATAGGAAAACCAATAAGATTCATGTACTCTCTAGGCACACCAACAAGATTCAAGTGAATGCGCCCATTGACTAATAAAATAGTTCGAGGTAATATTTTATATATAACTCAAAATATATGTGGCACTAATCCGTCATGTTTTGTAAAAAGAAACAATGGACCAATGTGTCAATGTACAAAATATAACAAATTTGTGACATATTTGGGGTCAGATCAAAAAGATAACCTTGAACGTTTCTTTGTTAAATTCACTTGTATCGGTTAGCTTATGGTGTCAAAAACTAGACACGACAATAAGCACACTGCATGAATAACTTATTTATGCAGTTGGGAGTTGATCAACTCGAATCTGCAGTTTTCCAAAGAACATTGTTAGGAGCGTCAAAGGAACGTAGCTGACGGGAAATGCAACTTTTTCTTCAGGTGTGTTTAATCGTGTTGTTGAATATTGGAGCACTCAATTGTTATGGATAATTACGTGAAGACTCATGATTCCATCACGCCTCTGGAGGTCTTATTGGAAGAAAAACTAAATCTAAATAAATTTGTTGTCAAAATTCAAATTATTTCTTCATTAGGAATGTATATTTATATTTGAATTTGTCCGAACGTAACACCCGTTACAATAGAATTCCTGATTTATGAACTCATAAATATGCAAATTACCGCTATGGGCCACTAACATTAGTACAATACGTACTCGGCCCTGCATAACTTTGCATTTTGTTATGTATTACCCCACTATATGTCAGACACGTCGCGAATGTACCTAGTAATATAAGTAGGCGTATAGTAACAAACTGTATTCAAAACATTTGTGCTTTGTACTTTTAATTCAAAAGCAGGCACTGATTTCCGTATTTCCGTACTATCGTCGAGTTAGGGAATTGTCACAGGTAATCAATTGAATCAAAGTCTTTTAATGGAAGGCGAGGAAAAAACATTCATTAATATATTTCCCCTAATAAGTGTTCCTCTGTACGCAAGAAGTAATTACATTATAAAAGTATCTTCCATCAGTAAAACGCATGCTAAAAACAGTACAATAACAAAGCATTATTTTAAAGAAAAAATAAAATAAAAATCGAACTATTATTTTCTACTTTCAATGTGCACGTTGGTGTTTACGCACTACCACCATTTGTGCACTATTAGATCAGGAGTGACAGCTAAACCATTTTAGGGAACCTAGTTAAAGACAGCATCGATATATAACAAAAGGTTGTCACCAAATCAATTCAAATTTTCTGTTCCATTTTACGATTGAGTTCGCACTACAAAGGTGTTTATGTAATTCGCTCTGGAACTATTGGGCATATCTAATGTAGTAAATTCAATTCAAAACTATACCATTTTTTGTGCACGCAATCCCAGTATGTATGCATAATTAGTTTACGAGATGTAAAGTAAACGACAGCATCCATACACAAGAAAATCAATTAGCAATTGATCCCTATGCCATCAACTCTACAGTTTTTGGAGACTTCCTTTACAAGACTGTCCATTCTTCCAAATGCTAATTAGGGTCAACTGATTGTGCATGGTTTATCGTTTTATTCTAAATGTTAATCCTATAGTTATGACTGTGTCGAGTGATTTACACTAAAATTGGTATATATGCTTATATATATATGTATACACAAGTGCAGCATAATGTGTAGTGGCGTATCACTTAACAGAGTTGTTGTCAGACACAGAAAGAAGTACAGTATATTTCCTCGAAACGTGTGAGATTCGTCATCTTAAATACTGTATATTCTCATTTTGGTAAGATGTTCGTGTGTTTGTATTCGCAAAAGTGGTGGCAAGTGTTTCTTTTAGGTGGTGCCTGAGTGTATTACCTCCTAAGGTACGAAAAGTTGCCACCTAAAATTCTCAGGGACTCACAATATTTGAAACCCATCTACATAGTCCCTAAGAGGTCAAACGTAGATCCCCGAAATTGTAAGAATCACTGCGGAGTGGTATGTTTGAAAGACACACAGATTGTTGTGTACGCTTCAGCGAAGAGGACTTTCTCTACCTGAAAGAAAACAGAATACTCTCAAAAGACAAAATATAGTCCAACGTCGTTTTTCATGTGTCAGACTGTGCCATACAATCTTCAGTTTGTGCTCAACTCGTTGCATATATTTGATGCCCTCAATTTTTAGGAGTAGGCTGGCACCTTCCTGCTCAAACAAAACGGAAAGAACAAGTTTGATAAAAAAAAAATAGTGTCAATCTTTTGTAATTCGTTTGTACAAAACGATGCATAAATGTTTTGTTTCTGCTAAACTTGTGGCAGATGCAATTCTCATATATAAATTGGTATCGATAGGCTATGCTACACTTATGCCAAATTGTGCTATAGCAAGTGTCGTTTATGTTAAATTCGCCTCAAAATGTACATATTCATTTTCAGTGGACGCCCGCTTCAAACATGATCATTTATGTTTAAATTCAACCTCTGTTTCTGGTAGGCGGCAATGGAATTTCACGTCTTCACTGCTCTTCGTTTGATGCTATAATGCATATTCTATTTATGTGAGTTTCATTACGTACTTTTATTTCCTTATGTTTTAATGATCTTACGTATTTTAGGAGCAAATGATTTGATACAAAATTATTTTTCTTCGGCGATCCATTAGACCAACATTTTAAAATCGCCTTTAAATTATTTTAGAAGATACGGCTTTGTCAGATAACTAATAATTAATACTCTCTTTCCAAGCTTTAAGAAAATCATGTACAAATGCTTTTATGACAGAATCCGACAGAAACAAAGCAAAAAGATTGATATTGATTGCCTTGCGAAATTGATACGTGTTAGAATTTTGAATTTGAATTTAAGTTTAAGGCCTTTAGGCAGCTTTGGCAGAGATCAGATGGATGATAATGGGATTATTAGTGGAATGAAGAAAGTGGGGGAAACGGCAAAAGCCCGAGAAAACCCACGCACACAGTAGTTGTCTACCAAAAGCCCACATGCCACGAGCAGGGTGTACAGCGACGACTACAAGCGCCGGAGGCAAGCGCTCTAACCATTGATCCACCGAGGCCTTGTGTATGTGCTACGAGTGCAAACGTGAAATCTCTGCAAGAAGTTAATATTGTACATTTTTTCATCATCTTCAAACCAAATAAAATTTTGGACTGAATTAGTCAACTCTAAAAGGACATTAATTTAGTTTAGAAATTGTTCATGTTTGCTGTTACTTTCAGGATAAAGAACTATCAAAGAATTAATTATTACATAATACGGTATTGCTATGAATTGAGCAAGAGCTAAATCTTTATCGCATAATCTGACACAAAGGAGCAATGACACGCTTCGACAATTTTTCCGTGTGTTCCAGAAGTTAGTTGGCACTAATAGATTTTAGGCGGTCGTTTGATTAACAAAGTAGTTACTTAACTTGAGTAGAGCAGTAGTTCCCATAATTCAGTTGAAGTTAGAAGTTGTGTTGTGTTGATGTGTATGCTGTTGTTAGTTCTGATTTGTTGTTTGTTGTGCGTATTGTTTGCGAAACAATGTATCGGAAACAGTGTATCAATTTAAATGTGAAGTTAGACTAACTAAAAGTGAATATCTCATTGAGAAGGGTTTGGAGATTTCATTTTGTTGTTGTAAATATACTGTCGTTCACTTAGCATTCCGATAATTGTTTTGTTGTAACTCTTGAGTCGATTCTGCACAAATGGTGCGAGTGAATGGACAAAAGTCTACAGACGATGCGTACACGATTGAAATTATTTTAGTAAGATTTTTCCTTGGAATATTTCTGTTGTTCACTTACCAGCCTGGATGCCAATTTTGAGCAAATATTGGGAGAACGTATAGAAATGAGCACAAATGATGCGCAGATAATTTACTGAGCATTACAATGAATCTGCACTATTAAGGATGGAGTCCTTTTAAGATGTTTGCTTTACGTACGGAGATAATCGCGCAGAAACGCTGGGAGTGCGTGCATAAGATTAAAATTGGTTTCATGGCAACTTTTGTTCTATGGATGATCCTGTTAACTGAGCATCCATAAAATAGATTTTCTGTCCCTCGCGAATTAATTCTGCTTAAATGATTGGCGAGCGGGCACAAACGATCAGAAACGATCCACAAAATATTTAAATTCATGTGTTGAGATCGTTAGTTGTAGAAAAGCTGTTATTAACTTCGCATTCCAAAGTTGGTGATGCAATAGCTTCTAAGCTAATTGATCGCAAATTATGGTAATGTGTGCGCAAACGTGCACAAATGATAGTTATTGTTGGACCAAATTTTCGCTTGCAGAATTGCTCATTTAATGCATTTTTAAAGTTGATATTTGTTTCTTTTATATTAATAATAGCATTTTCCATCTATTGCGAAAATAGCACAGGAAACAGACACTATTTTTCTACAGGGTGTACGAATTGCTCAAAACTGAATGCATCTAGTGTACTGGAACTGTGCCTTACGGAAACGTACACTAGGGCTTAAATGGACTTACAATTTAATAACAGGTGAACTCGGAAATTTGATACATGAGAAAAAAAGCAAGGGACGTTCACGAACAACTTTGAGTGATAGCATTGAAGGATCCTGTTCGTTGACTCTCGGTGGAGTACGGTTCATCCACTGCAAAACTTTTGCACATGGCTTCTGTACAACTCACTTTCGGACTAGACGATAAGAGGACGGTACGTCCGCGTATGGATCTATTGATTCTATGTAATAATATTCAGTTGTCATGGACACCTATGTATTTGTTTTGTGATTTGCTGAGTATTAACATGACTATGTAATAAAATGTAAACATACCTGTGTAAATACACATTGTAAAATCAATGTCAGTACTTGTGTTCGCTATGTATTTTCATTTCGTCCGCCTGACTCACAGTGGAAAGTCTTGTCTTTCAATTACGAAGGATACCTTAATAAAGGAGTTATTAAATATTTTAATATTGCTTTTCGTTTATGAAAGTTAGTAGTATTAGCATATTGCTACATAGACTTTCGTTCCTTTGATTATTAAAAGCGTCAGTCTGGGTAAGAGTCCTATAAGCTGCAAGCCTTGACTCTATGTTAAGAATAGAAGTAAAGAAAGGAAGAAGACGCATGTCGAGCAACACCCCACAGAGACCCTGAAATTTAAAGGAAATATTAGCAGTACCTATAGCTACAGCACTGAAACGAAGAGACGTCGGCATTTGGTCGGCGAAGTGGGATGACGAGCGAGTCGACGGGCAGGCCGACGTCAGGTTTTGAAAAATCCCGACGATTAGCCGACGTCAGAGGGCAGGGTTCGGGTGGGGTTACGCCTCTATGCCGACCTCAATGGCGGCCCGGAAGATGGCCCGATAACACCGACGGCAGCCCTGAAAACGGACCGACGACCGATCGCCACTTATTGATTTCACCGACCATTCCCCGACTACTAGTTGGTCGATCCGCCGTCGGGTCCGCATTTGGCTTGCTGGGAGGGTGCCTATAAATAAAGTGGTTTATTATAAGATAAAGTATAGTAATATAGCACCACGCTATCCGTTACATATTTGTAAGGACGCCTATAGGGAGATCATTAGAGATCTTTAACATATGTGGAATCCCATAGAGAGCACGGCGTTCCTTTGCAATATTTATCATAATAATTTCAGCAGTAAAGTGGCCTGTTAGCGTCTTACATCACCCTTTAGCTTGGAAATAATGTCATTAACGTTCAATCCTAGTCTTGATCCTCATTTCAAGATTCAATTGGAACAACATTGACATCGGATTGCTGAAATGGGTGATCAAACTGAACATAGCATTACAGTATGGTTCTATCAGTGGATACATTGTTCGCCACCTCTTCAAAGATTACTTCAAGAATTCATCCTTCTAGGAGGAATTTTATTACATCTATGTCCATGTTCACAATTTCCATTACATTAACACCTGGACCTAGGTATAAGAACAAGTTTGTGTTGTTGTAATTTTGTATATGTACTACATATATACTCAAATACAATGACTACATAGTGCTTGTCTCGAATCAAACCCAGCATGGACATATTATACGCAATGATTTGGAGTCCTCTTGTGAAGCTCTACATGCAACCTGATATCACAAACACATTTAGAAGTTAAACAGAATTTCATTCAAATTCACTGTGGAAAAATTACTGTACTATGTATGAAAGTCTACGAGGGGTACCAAAAAGACTAATGCACTGTGTTGTAGATACACAACGTGCCGCTAGATATTGTTAGCTCGGGGTTTTGCCTCGCCAGTATGCTGAGTGGCATCAGTCTGTGTGGAGTGGTTCGTCCTTGATGCCGCTTTTTGTGTGTTCCTACTCCACAATGAACGCAATGTTTGTAATGTGCGACCACAATGAACGAACAAGTATTAAACCAGTGGAAACATTTTTATTTTTTATTAATTTTTTTTATTTAGGGGGACCCGCATACCACCCCTGCCTCTTTGTATCCTTTACACAAGCCAAGTTGTGTACTTTCAAGGTCGTACATCACGCTCATTTTTGAGCTCCTTGCCTTGGGGCAGGCATGTCCCTAGAGATTCTTGGATTGCCGGAATTTCGGCACTCCAAGAAGCCCCTGTGTTCCATCGGTCAGAGACCTCTGAGGTTGCGGGACGGACTTTTGGCCAGGCATCCAGAATGTTCTCCTGGCCTTTGTTCCAGATCTTTTGGAACTTCCTTGGGGGGATTCCCTATCTGCTATATGCTAATTTTATTAAAATAAAGACCAGTGGAAACATTCAAGTTCACAAAAATCGCAGAATAGTGCGAATAGGAACACACAGAAAGTAACGTCAAGAGCGAAACACTCCACACTGACTGACGCCACTAAGCATGCTGGCGTGGGAAACCCAAGCCAACAACGCCTAGCGGCACGATCAGTAACTACAACACACATGAGTGCAGTGTTGTCATTCCGCTTATTTTTGGTACCCCTTGTACTGCAAATAGGCATCGCGTATCTTTATTAAACACCCTTCGGAATTCCATTTAATCGGAAATTGCAGAAAATGTTATTTCTGTACTTTCAAAACATCTTTAGCTACGGCACTAAAACATGCTAATATTATCCATAACTAGAAATGTAAGGTATTCGTAAAAGTAGATTTCAGACCTACTGACTATAGCTTACCTAACATTTCCCATTTTCCAAATAAAATGTCTCGTCTGAAGCGTGTTGTAGGAAATGAAGACGATGAGTACGCCATTACACCAATGCCATTTTGTCTGAAAGAAATAAGTATGTTTTAATTTTTAGATTCATCTCAAGTTGGAAAGGCATGGAGAAAAAATGTATCACTAGAGAGGAGCAGCGAATAAACAGTTTTTGTGTGTTACTTAGTATAATAATAAATTATTGTAGTCATCATGGTTTCTTGCTCCTTCTCCATCCCCCTCTATCTTTGTCGTTTTGTTCTGCGTCTTTGTCTCTTCTTCCTCTTTCTCCTTTCCCGTATTTAACTTTATCTTACTTAATCCTTCTTTTAATACACTTTGTGTGTGAGTTTGTTTATTTTATCTCTGCGTGTTATTATAAACACTAGCTCATTAATTGTTCTAATTATTAGAACGTTATATTCGCAATAAGTGGAATCCACACTGATATGTTCTTGACAAAAAAATAGAAATTGGTAGAAAATATCCATTTTTGGTGGTTCGAGAAAAGAGAAATTTCCTCATATTAGTTTGGCACAAAACCTGTTTCCATCCTAAAATGTGTTATCATATCATTAATTTGTCCTATATTTACATTTGAAATTTGGAACACGGAAGGTTTGCTGCTCCACAAGGAAAATACAGGTCTTGCTTTTGAGCATTTTCTCACTTATCGCTTTAATACAGTTTAGACTTTAAATTTGGATCTTCCTGTTACAAATTTAGTAGAGAATTCATTTTCCTTCTATATTCTATTTATATTGTGGACTGGGTTGGATGGGTGTATTCCGACAGTGTGTGTAACATCTAAAATTACGTTATTGTGTGCCTGTGTGCAGCATCAAGTATTATCTAATTAACTTCTGGGATGATCTTACTGACATTACCGCTATGTGGGTGGGTGGTATTGAATGGGCGTTCGTTGAAATGTGTGACATTTAACATTGTCCCGATGTATTGTATTGTGTACATGTGTGTAACACTCGCTATTATGTGGGCATGCGTTGGCTTGCCCAATATTCTGAATTTCTCAATTGACATCCTGCATTGTACAATTTATGACATGAGTGGAAAAAATATTATCCACCAGTTATTAAGAGCTTAGGACGAAGTTGCTCATCACGTAGTAATAAACTTTTGCAAGCTGGATCATCATATATTATAAACGATTTAAGATATTTAACCTTGTTGATGCACTGCATGATAAAAGGCAAGATTCATAAAATGAAAAATTTTAAATCTGATTTAACTATAAGTTTCTCATCCAACTTAAAATTCATCCGACTCGAAATACATATACCTGTATTATATATACCAGGACTATTTCAACACAACTGCGTAATTCGATTAAATTCTGAGGTGTATTTAAGATCTCAAATTGCAAATCATAAAGCATGTAACAAAAATTTTCTACCCAAAGCTAATGCCTTAACAGCAGGAAATTTAATACTGCTCCTTCCTGAAAGTGAACAACACGTGTTTAAAACGAAAACATTGAGCTTACTTTCCCTCGTACGATGTAAACAGTTTTACAGTAGTGTGGTCACATGAAGGTAAACAGTGACAACTCATTTGTGGCTCCAACTTTTCTTTCCTGGCTGAAAGAACAAGAAAAGTAAAACATAGCTTTACGCTTTTTAATTATGGTTATAAAATTACAATAATATGTCTGGTGATAACCATTCATCAAAGGTTTAATAAGTAGGAATAAAATAGAAAATTTCTTCTCATTTTCATTATTTACATATTATTGTGCACAAAAGATATATGATTAAAATAAATGGTAATTTAAGCTGAAGTGTAATTGCATTATGTAAAAGAAACGTATGAAGGGCCAGTATTTTTTTACTTCTAGAGAATGTAATCGTGTATACATCCACAAATACGAATTATGATTATGCATTCTGTTATAATTTAACTTACTTCCTTAGTTGAAATTATGTGATGCACACTACGGTATGTAATTATGTTGAGCCATTTTAACTTTAAATTCGCAGACAACGCTTATACACTATATTTTATTTAAAACACTACAGTTTACTCCCTGTTCTGGTCTCCGGTTAAGTGACTTTGTATGATTTTAGTTTCTTATTCCTAGTTTCCTATAGTTTTGTATACAGTGTCGTAGGACACAACATTTTCAAATACTAGTCTTGCGACATGCTTTACTTTTTTTAAAATTAAATACGAATAAAACGCCAGATTGTGATAGAAATACTTTCCTACAAGTACACTCTGTAGTTAAGGCGGAGAAAGTTTCGCCTGAGAGAAGGTCCTGTTTCTTGACTCTATCTTAGAAACAACTGTCTCTCTTCTCTACAACTGATTTCAGAATCCGCATAAAAACGTGAAAAATCATTTGTAACTGCGAGAAGGAGTAAAAGCCATGCATCAACTAGTATACTGTAACTCATTCTGTTCCAGATCCCCTTACAAAAATCGGGACAATTTTAAACTACTCAGCGACGCGGACTCGGTTCGGATAAACCAGTTGATGACCAATTGGGATGAGTTGATTGTTAAACGCCAACACGAAGACAAAGTTACAGAAACCACTTCATGTATAGAAGGAAAACAACGAACGCACAGATTAGGAAATATATTTTGGAACTTAAGGTTGATGATAAAAAAGCAATGTATACATAGTTGGCTAGATTGAAGAAGCAACCAGATGTAAATGCAGCATAGCGTAAGGTCATTGATAACATGAACGAACAACTGCTAATACTAATAGATCAGTTAAAGAATGTAGAGTCATCAGCGTCGTGGTGGAAAACGGAGCAGTCAACTTCTACACTGCTAAGTGAAAGCAGTGTATTTCCGATTCCAAAGTAAGAGAAGCTATCATGAGTTTCGGATAATCTGTGGATTGCAATGTTTATGGTTCATTATACGTTTTATTTTGTGAAGAAGCTGACAAGACGAGAAGTCGTATTCAGCACAATGAGCTAGTGAAAGCAAAAATGAAAAAAAATTGTGTATTTTTCTAATCCAGAAAAGTGATTAGTAAAAGTTCTTACGGGATAACTTATGAGATCCGTTCACAGAGGCAAAATAATTGGATGCTGAGAGCTAGAAGTGTTCAATAAGTAAGAGAGAGTAAGTAAGAGATTCATTAATCTGTGGATTGAATAACTAGTTATGAAGTTTCATAGAGTTTAAAATAATGTAGCTAAACTTGCTTAATGTAAAATAGAAAATGAGGATGTTTAGGCCATGTCGTTAGGATGCAAAATATTTATAAAAATTTCCGTTATTGTGTATATAATAGGTTTCTGATAGGTAGATATAATAAGACCTGACCAAAATAGATGCCAGTACTCCATGTAGACACCTTTTAAGGATGCTGTACTTCTAAAACATACACAAGTACGTACCCCGGTTTGCGGAAAATTCAGTATTTTCTTCTTCGCTGATTCAGGAGCTCCAATTTTTGTATTTAAATGGTCTTTGCATATAATCACTACATTATATTCCAGACACACATTATTTTTAATATTATGACAATTTTCAAGTGCCCTTTTTATTTTATATCTGAATTATGTTATTTTGTAGAAATACCTAACAACTTGATAAAGAATATTAATGTCAAAAATATTTGTGTGCTTTCGAAAAATATTTTTGTTGCAGCATTTAGTTTAACTAAATAGTCCTCATAGTACTTGCAAGGTACATTTCATGGCCCTGCTTTACAAGCATAAATTATCAGGAAATGAATAATAGTGTGATTTATCGCAATCCACATCACCACTAGGATTACAGAATAAGCACGTCATCAGTTATGGGTTAATTTGGCACTATCCATTTCAAGATGAAACCGATTCCTGGTTCCTGAGACCGAGATCGAGATAAGCATCTGCAGGTCTAGAAGAGACCTCGAAGTGGATTTATGACGATTTTCACGAACACTGTAGACAATTATCTAAGTGTAAGATTAATTTATGAGGAAACGTTTCAGTGTTGCTTTGTGCATATTTATTTTATTACGAAATTTAATTTATTTAAATAACTTTAATAACATATACATTGTTAAAGTTTAAAATTTCAAAATATTGCAAAAATGGCAATACAACAGTTTTTTTTGTTTTTTTTTACAATTTTGAAAACGGAAGTTACACTAAAATATTTCTTTAGTGAATTGTGCAAAGGAACTTTCGTAATTGGTGATGTTATGCGTGAAAAGAACGTGTGCTCGACTCTAGAGTTTAGGCTTGTGTATATAAATGAGCAATTAAGTGCATAACAGTTATTAGTGAAAGCAAAGTGCTGTCTCTAACTTATTACTTGCGCATAGTGTAAAAAAGCTATCTGAAATCTGACATATCATCGCTGAATTTGCAGTACTTGCTATGTGCCCAAAAGTCCGAGATTGAGTTTTTTGATGCCGTTCGAAAGAGAAACACACTCCCTTTCTTCGAAATCACAGTTGTGTGTATATTATTTAATCCAACGGTTTTAGATTGAAAACAATAGCTGCTATGTGTTTGGTTTCATAATTCCTGTTATGTGAAGAATAAGACTTTCAACAATTTTTCCTGGTGAAATTTAATTGATTATCCTTGCTAATAGTTACTCTCATTACACATGGCAATTACTATTCATTAACATTAACATTCTGAATGAATAACAATGGATAAGTAAAAATAACATGTAACTTTAAAAACACAATTGACTGTTCTCCTGAAAACTGTTGAAATGCCATAGCAGATATTGCAATTTCAGCGATGATATGATAGGTCCTGTTCATAAATGGTTTTGGCTGCATGGAAATAAAATTAGATCTTTTCAGGAGTTATGCCTATTATTCTTGCAACATTATAACAACGAAGAAAAACTGGAAATGAGAAAACAAGAATTAAAGAAACGACGATTGACTGGAAAATGGTTGATAAATATGCAGATAGAGTTCATGATCTTGTCGCACAGTTTACAACTGTTTATAACGTAATGTCGGATAAGGCCTAATTTACTTCAATAATGTACATGTTTCCTTTTGGAATCCAAAGAGAGTTTACCATTGGACATTATATAATTATGCAAGTATTGTTGGATTATATAGAGAAGGTCGATTCGTGACACATACAGAACAAAGAAAGATTGAATAAGAAATATTTCAATGGTTCTTACAGACGTGAATATCAACAGAAGAATCATAATTGTCAAGATAATCATTTCTATAACATAGATCAAAATAACATACAACACCAATAACACAGCCAGGGATTTTGAAATGAGATTCTTCAATGGAAGGAAAAATTATAGAGGTGCTCTTTCAAGTAGTTAAATCTGTTAATCTATGTTTTCGAGGGAGAGTCAAGTACTGGTGCTCATATCATATCGGAATACTTAAGACAAAAAGATAGAAATCCTGGTGTTAATGTAGATAATCCTGTTGATATTTCTGCACGAAGTAATTATCTAATAAATAGTTATAACTCTGATGTATAAAATGAACACGTTTAGTCACCAAGAGGGAGGCTGTGTAGCTACTAATGACCTTATCTGGCCTGGTCGGGCGGAGCTCGGGCCAGGAATGTTTAAAATATATTGGGTCCGGCCGAGCTCAGACCAAAAAGCTACAAAAATTTGATAGTTACGGGCTTGATTGGACTTGGGCCGAAAAATTCGGCCCGTCCAGGTCTCTAGTAGCTGTCCTCCATATCTCCAGAAACGTCTTTAAACTAGTAACTCAAGAGTAGGATCGAGCCAATCTTACCCTCGATCAAGATAGATACATTGGCTATGGTCCCGAAAGTCCTAAACTGTCGAATGATGCAAAGAACAGTTTAACGTTTAAAGAAACAGAGGCAGCCATACAACAAATAAAAGACAGTTTATTCTTGTGAAACATCGAGTTGCAGTTAAAATTCTTCTTTGTGGATTTATTAGTTAAGTACAAGAGGGTATTTAAACCTAAAGTGTCATCGCACATACGTCTACGACAAAGAACTTTAAAATTCAGTTATTGTGAAGGCAAGCAATAAGCCATTTCTTTCGCAAAAAGAGCAGCTGTAACGAAAGATTTGGAAACGTAGCAAAGATAGAGAATAATGGAACTTGATAATTGTCCACATTGCAACACATTTCACGTGGTTGATAAGCAAGACGGAAGTGTTCTTCCAGTATTAGATTTGCGTGTGCCTAATCTATTTGTGGCTGTACCTAAGAATCAAGTCAAGAATATAAATTCTTTACTTTCAATTTACACTTGATCCACTTATTTTTTAAAGTTTGACATGTCATTAGTATACTTTCAGGATTTATTTTCACCAAGAAGTCGTTTTTTCTTAGCATTCCGCTTTCTTAATCATCAATTTCAGTTTGTGCAACAGTCGTACGGTTTGGTCAGCGCAGCGTCTGTTTTTATTTCCATTATGAACCCTGGATATATATCCATGAATGTTTGGAACAGATATCCATGAATGGCTTAAGATCTACGTTGATGATGTATGTTGTTATACCAAAACATCTGATGAACATCTCTTACGAATTGAACTCATTTTGAAAATATTACAAGAAATTTATCTAATCATAAAGTTGAAAAAATGTAATTTTGCTCTGAAGATGATCACCTTTCTAGGTCATATAATTTCAGGTAAAACTATAGCTGTATCAGCAGATAAAAATGATGCAATTATAAAATAATTATCGTGCACTTAAAGGAATGAACTTCAATGTTGAACTGGATTGTGTAACTCGAGATGGCGTTTTATTCCAAAGGATAGTTACTTTATGGAACTACTTTATAATATTTTGAAGAAAAATAGTTAATGGAAATGGACTCAATGAAAGAAAGATGTTTTTGCGAATTCTAAAAATGCTCTGATTTCATCCCCAGCTTTAGCACAGCCTTACTTAGGGAAACAAATCTATATAATTACTAATGCTTCGTCTATTGGGGTGGCTCGTTATGTCACTTAGTGAATGTTTGAAGTTCAAGAGAAATCCAATACACAAGTAGATGTATTAAGCAAGCTGAACACAAATATTCTGTATCTGAGTTAGAACGTTTGGCTGTGATACATAGCATACAAAAATTTAATGAGTAACTTAGAGTAGATCATTTACGATATACACAGATCATAAATGTCTCCAATATCTACAAACCAAAAAATCATGCAATAATTGATTAAACCGTTGGGCACTTTAATTGCAGGAATATGAATATAATTTAGTGTGTATTGAAGAAAGAATAAACTAAATTGCTGAGTTTCTAAGTAGATCTCCTCCAAATGTTGGTATTTGGTAGTGTTTGAACAACACTATGTTGGTATTACTTTCTACGAACCGAAAACTAAATTAAATTATGATGATGAAGAAGAAACGACACAATTGAGACACAGTATTTTCGTTAAGAAAAATCAGATGTTATGTCAAGGAATACAATTTCAATATAGAGATCTTATGGTATTAGTAAAAAATCGGGAGGATAAACAAATTGAAGGTCCTCAATTTGTACCCAAGACATTCGAAAACAGCCTTTTTAGTGGTATAATAACCATTTGGAGAACTACGGATTAAAGAAAACTTATTTAGCAATGTCTAATTGGCTTTATTGGAAGTAAGTGAAACGTGATACTCGGACATATCGTTTCCTATTAATAACTGTCAGACATGTATAGAATCTAAACAAGATGTGAGTCGTATAGAAAGAGAAAATAAACCTATTGCAGCATAAATTCCATTGGAATTAGTATTCATTAATTTAATAGCTAAAGAACCTAAGGGCGAGAACTATGATTTTATGTTAACAATGGTGGATATCTCAACTAAGTTTTTAATGATTTACCCTCTTCGAAAAGCGACAGCAGTTGAAATCCTAAAAGGATAGAAGAATGTATAAAACATTATTGATTTCCCTGATTGATCAATTACTAACTGATAATAGTACGCATTTTTATCAAATGAATGAAGGTCGTATATCCTAGAGCATACTGTGAAACATATCATAACATCAGTTTATCGTCCGCAAAGTAATCCTATAGATCGTTTTAATCGAGAAATAGGTAGAATGTTCAGAGGTTTTTGTAATGAGGATCACACGATATGGCCAAAATATGTGCAAGAAGTTGTCCATTTCAGAAATCACATGATAAGTGAATGCCATTACAAAACACTGCAAGAAGTACTGCATTAATCATAAGATCAGCAATTGATAGCTAGAAAAGTTATTTAATTTACATGAACGACCATTCATTGTAACAGAACTTTTGAGAAATACGGCTACACTTAAACGAATTGAAGATGATTCGACTAAGAGGTATAATCTGGCCAATGTCAAGTTTTTTTAAATGTTCTTCGGACAAATGTGATACTTTGGTGCGAGGTTTAGATGAAACTTAGAGAAAGTAACACCGATCAGAGAATATATCTTGATATTTGCCCCAATTATTCCTTTTCAACAACAGCGAGTATGTGAAGTGGGTTCATGACGGTTGTCTTGAACGCCATCGACAATTGTCTAAGTGTATGATTATTTTATGAGGAATTGTTTGATTGTTGTTTTATGCATATTTCATTTTAATACAAATTTTAATATCTGGTGTAGTAAAAAGTAATCCATTATTTTTCCAATAGATGGCTTCAGTGATCTGTAGCTCGCGTTGTATAAGTCCGATCGGGTTCAACAAGATGGCGTTCAAACGATGAGATTGCGTACTACAAACACTGTTCAGATAGTTGTGATGAGTTGACTCAGTGTTGTGTGAGCGAGCGTCAAAATGGACACTAGCAAAGAGAAAATACAATATATTTTACAGTTTTTCTTCGATAAAGGCGAAAACGCAAGCCAGGCGGCTGCAAATGTGAATAGTGTTTATGGTCCTGATACTGTAACAGCCAATCACGCGCAATTTTGGTTTCGTTGATTCCGTTCCGGTAATTTTGACGTCAAAGATGTACCACGCACTGGAAGGCCACGTGTCGAAAATGTCGATAACATCATGGACATTGTCGCGTCCGACCGTCATGTAAGCACTGTTTCGATTGCCATTGCACAAAATGGCTAAACATTGCACAAAAAACCGTGTGGAACCATTTGCATAAGGCTGGATACACAAAGAAGCTTGATGTATGGGTGCCACACGAGTTAACGCAAAAAAACCTCATGGACCGAATTTCCATCTGCGAATCGCTGCTGAATCGCAACAAAAGCGACCCATTTCTGAAGCGGTTGGTGACTGGTGATGAAAAGTGGATCACTTACGACCACGTCACGCGAAAACGGTCGTGGTCGAAGCGCGGTGCGCCGGCGCAAACGGTGCCCAAGCCAGCATTGACGGCTAGGAAGGTTTTGCTGTGTGTTTGGTGGGATTGGCAGGGAATTATCTATGAGCTGCTCCCCTACGGCCAAACTCTTAACTCGGAACTATACTGTCAACAATTGGACCGTCTGAAGGCAGCAATCGCCCAGCTTTGGCCAATAGGAGAGGCATTGTGTTCCACCAGGACAACGCCAGGCCACACACATCGATAGTGACTCGCCAGAAGCTTACCATCTGTTCCTGTCCATGGCGAACACGTTTGCTGGTGAAAAATGCGCGTCAAGAGAGGGTTGTGAACATCGACTGTCTCAATTTTTTGCCAATAGGGACAAGAGCTTCTATGAGAGAGGCATCATGATATTACCTTCCAAATGGCAACGCGTTATCAAACAAAACGGCGCATATGTGACCTAAATCGGATCATTCTAACTATGGTAAGTCAAGCCTTCAATGTCATGCAAAAATAATGGATTACTTTTTACTACACCAGATAGTTTAAATCATTCTTATAATATAACTGTTCTTAAAGTTTAAAATTTCAAAATATTGCAAGAATGGCAATAAAAGTTTTTTATAATCGCGAAAAAAGAATCTACACTATAACGTTCCTTTAGTGAATTTTGTAACTGAACTTTACGTTCGTAATTAGTGATGTTTTAGGTGAAAACAACGTGTGCTCTATTCCACAGTTTATGCTTGTGTATGTGAATAAGCAATTAAGTGCATACAAATTATCAGTGAAAACAAGATAATCAAAGAAACTAAAAGCTGGCAAATTGCAAAGCCTAATGTAAAACTTCTTACGATAAATTAAGTTTAGAGTAGCTAATTAAATCATGAATATATAAATCATGATTTCTTGCATTTTTCATGTCAATGGAATTTTTATTTACTGTTGATATTTGTTTAGCGTAAGCTAGGAAGTTATCTACTACTGAACTGTACGTACATAGTAAAGGAGGATAAGCCACAATAATGATTCAATGAATTTTGAGACTGAAATATACTTTAAAAAATTATTGAATTTAGAAGTCAATCACATTAGATTTTACTCATAGAGTTTGATAATGTGAGAAACATCTTTGTGTATAGCATTCATGCCTACCGTTTGATCTCACCGTAGAAGTAAGAATTGTAAATACGAATAGAGAGATTAGTCGTGTCCGTAAATCTCAACATTCTACGAATGAATCAGGTAAATGCTTCGAAAAGTGAGTCTAATCGTGAACGAACGAGGAGGGAATGTTACAACCGCGACAGGCATTTACAACTCGCGGCAAGACGAAGAATGTTACAAGTACCTGTAAATCGAGGCAAACTGTATTTATTACTTTTAAACAACTTCGTCTCTGGCCGTAAATCGAGAGAAAACAGAGAATGTAAACATAAGAGACAGAGGCTCTTCGCTATACAATTACTAATTCTCGCTTTAGTTTTCATCATATATTGTTATTATAATCTACTCCTTTGATGATTTCTGTGAGACTAATAAATTGAACACAACCAAGTTACCAAAAGAATAAAAAATAATACGAAAAATGTGCCATGACAGGTAAAGGTATTAAAAATGTTGATCTTTAACATATATTTTTAAATTTTAAATGTTAAAGAAAATTCTCGTGTGCTTTGGAAGAACATGAACCATTTGAAACTGGGAAATTCTTAAATATTCTGCTTCCAATAGGAATCAGGGTAAAAACGTTCCTAACTTATTACTCTAAGAGCCATAACTTTACTAAAAGTCTTATCTGCTTGCTATATGACTTTGCTTAATAATATAATTAGTCACTCTCAATTTTAATTAGCCACTATGAGTTGTTTGTAAAATTGTAGTACGTACGGAAACTACCATATCACTATTCAGCCCGCTAGTAAGTTAATTACTGGTCGTACAACTCCTATTAAGTCCTTCAGGGACGTCCAAAGACAATTTTAATAAATAACATATATTATTAATAGTTCATAAAAGTTAATAAAAAGATGACCTAATTTTTAATGAAAAAATATAGTTCAATTCTTACCTAGTTGACGAGAGATGCACACAACTCCTTCCACTGAACATTCATTGTATTTTCCTGGAATTATAATTGCACGCTATACAGATTGATAAAATTTGTTTCATATTAATTATTCGAGATTATATTACAAGGCTTTAGTTATTGAAAGTACATATGATAAAATATTGCCACCAGCTGAAAGCACGTGAAAGTCAAAGTGATCTTGCGTATACTCAAAGCGCTTTTTATTAACGATTCAACTTTCTCAATGTTTGAAACCTTGAAATACTTCCTTACATAAGCAATAATAATTTTAGTAACTGTGGACTGCAATGAAAAGATTTTCTTATAAATGTAGTAACATCTACTATAAATTTAAATAATACTGTTGGAATGAATTTTAAAGCATTGCACGTTTTATGCATTACGTAATCTTTGACCGTGAACATAAAAAGATCTTATGTTCTGAATATTTCTTAATCTATGGAATGACGTCACGACCGATAATCTTACAAGATTTTTATGATACTACTTGCGTATTCGAAGGATTGAATCAAATAAATAAAATCGACGATCAGCTGTTAATAATATGGTGCAGAATTGAAGATTACAGGATAATAAGAAGATTCTGGACAGGAAAGCGACAAATAAATGCGAACAATCACCAGATGAGCGAGACAAGGGCAGTAGCGTTAAGAATCCAAAACTCGCGGAGTCGAGTGCACCAAGATACCCGACCCGGGACTACCTCTATCCCATGTCAAACTCAGGACCATACTGCACGTTGATATACAGTTCCAGCAATGATAATATCGCAGGCTATAACACAAGTAGAACGGCCCAACGATTGCAGCATTTAGGAATAGACATTGAGCAAATAGAACCGATGGGTAGATTTGGAGTCAAAGTTTATTTTTCGTCGGCTACTCAAGCGAATCAATTCGTTCAAAATAAAGAACAGCAGAGAGCCCTAGGGCTCCACGCGAGGATACCGAGGATGCTAGTTCAACGGATGGGTGTATCATATGGGGCACCTTTGGAAGCAAGTTTGGAGGAAATACTAGCTAACACGCAAAGCTCATTCCCAATAGTTGAAGTAAGACGTATGAAACGCATGAACAGAGGCTCACTATTTGATACAAGGTTCATTGAGTTCACTTTTGAATCTCAGACATTTCCCGAATACTTAATTTTGTACAAGCAAAATGTGCCAGTACAACCAAAACGGCAGAAACTTATCCAATGCGATCGATGTTATGGTTTTTTTTCATCGAGCCATAGACTGTAAAGCAGAAAAGAAATGCCCGCAATGTGGTCTCGTTGGTGATCATCCTGATTACTGCCCTCAACCGTATAAATGCATTTTATGCAACGGTACAGATCATACTATGGGCGAAAACCATATAAGGAACTGGAAAAACAAGAGGAGGCAGTGGAATTGATGTCGAGAGACAATCTTCCTTATAGTGTGGCGATCCGCCTGGTCAAGGGTATCCCCACCTCCAGACAGGTTTTAACACGAGCTCCATACTCATTAATAGTCCAGCAAGGAACGGATAACAACCGGACTAATAACAATCTCACGGCGAATTCTACTTCCTCAGGTATTGTTGGTCCACAGCCACCTAAAAGTTCTGTTCCGGAGGGATCTCGGGAACGTCTACCTGTCAAACCTTTTCATAGTACTCCAAGGCTAGTCCCTGAGACGCGACGGGAAAAAAGGACCATTACGCTGAACAAAGCAAGCAGCGAGGAATCTAGCAACAGAACTCTCAATTTTCATGGAACAGATAACCAAAGAGGTACGAGGAGCAATCAACCTTTTGAGATAGAACCCAATAACTATGGAAACAGACCACAGGATACAAGGAAAAATCAAGAAAGATACCACCCAAGGGGTAAAGTACAATACTCAGACTATGCGCATAGTACTTCTGAG